>BMAO01014210.1:0-33796 GCA_019973975.1 Trichonephila clavata
CCACATGATCAACTCTAGAGATGTCTTAGCTTATTTACATGTAATTCTCTAGTATTACCGTCTTCCATTTGAACTAAACAAGAGTGGGGTCTAGTGAGCTTTACTACTTTGGCTGGTCCTATCCAAGTCATAAGCAATTTATGCGTAGAGGAAGGCATAAGGATTAGTACTTCATCTCCAACAGAAAAACTTTTTTCTCGTGATCTCAAATTATAGTGTGAAGTCATACGCTCCTGATTTTTAGCACTGTTTTCCGATGCGATTTCGTGTGCGTTTTGCAATTTCTTTTGCAATTGTTTCAAGTATTCTTCAACAGAACGAGCAGCACTAGTAGGGATTTCCCTTTCTCCTGTCCAAAACTCTTTTAAAATGGTCATCGGTCCAGATGGTAGACTTCTATAAACTAATTGGTATGGTGATACACCAGTAAGTGCATGAGGTATTTCTCTATAAGCGAAAAGCAAATATGGGAGATGGACATCCCACTCATTTCCATGTTCTTGAATATTTTTGTTCAACATGTCTTTCAATGTTCTATTCCAACGTTCAACTGCTCCCATACTCTCAGGATGACCTGGAGTAGAAAACCTAGGAGATACTCCCAGCACGTCTTGAAAGGCTTGAGTCAATTGTGCGGTAAAATTGGTACCCTGATCCGTACATATTGTCTTTGGGAACCCAGTTTGACAAAAAAATTTTCATCAGCACTTCGCAGGTAGTTTTTGCAGTAATATTCTTGGTTGGTATGGCTTGCACCCATCTTAAGCATAGATCAATGGCACATGTAATATGTAAATGCCCTCTTCTTGATCAGGGTTCTAACGGTCCGATGCAATCCACGCTCCACATATCGAATAGATTGTTAGGTCTTACAATGTGCTGGATCGGAATTCTATCTCTGTATCTCACAGTTCTTCGTAACTGACAAGGTTTGCACGCTTCGCAATATGTCTTCACATCTCTTTTTAACGAAGACCAGAAAAAGAAATATTTAATGCGTTGCTTTTTTTTGTTCTCCTAAATGTCCAGGTAACGGAATTTCATGAGCGATCTGTAGAGTTTCCTTTCTTTTACACGCAGGTAGGACAACTTGCTTGATTGACTCCCCACAAACAACGTCATTATGCACCAGCGAATCATCTTTTATTTCATATGCCCTTTCTTTTTTATTTGTTTGTTCTCAGACGCTTATTAATGTTTCATCTTCTTTCTGAAGCTTTATAAAGTACTTCTAGTCTCACTACTAAGATTGGATCTCACTTCGTTTTCAGTGTTGACTGCGTCTGTCGACACTTCTATGTCAGAGTATGAACTCTCTTCACGTGTTGGGACTTCACAGACGGTTGAATCCCTAACCTCATCCATTTGGACTCCAACATCAATGACTTGTCTTGCATTCACACTGCACAACTGTGTACTTTCTAAAAGGGCTTCATACGCGGTTTGACAAACTAACATATCGTTCACTAGTTTCTTTGAAACGGCACATGTAATTGGTATTGCATCATGCCATCCATCATCGATCTTTATATTAAATGTTCTTAAAGGAGCGACTTCACTATCCCCAAAAGCTGATATTAACTTGATCTTCCCTTCGCCGGTACTCTCAATGTCTTTAACTAAATCAGCTCGCCCCCCCCCCACAGAGATTTGTGCTCCGGAGTCTACCGTTCCATCCAAGACGACATCTAAACACTTCACTTTTATAACTTTCAATTTATCAATATTCTCTGCCAGAAAATTACACGTTGATTCAGAAGCATCTATTTTCGCTGTTACAATATTCTTAGTGGTATCTTCAGCTTGCACTGCATTACTTTGAGCTTTGATTGGTGAGGAAAACTTGTTCTTTTGGGAGTCTTGTTTATTCAAGTTTTTATCTCGGCATGCTCTTGAGAAATGACCTTCTTTGCCGCAAGTGTAACTTCTAGGTGTAATCCGGGTTCGATTATAACGTGCTTGATGACTGTTGTCATTGAAATGGTTATTGTATCTGCAATTGCCCATTCCGTCTTTATTTTTTACGTCCCTCCCTTCCAACTGATGTAGAGAGCTCCGGGTATTCGAAGGAAGTGTATTACGATACGATTTCTCTTTATTTATAAGTGCCACTGCTGGCCGTTTAGTTTTTCCACGGACATCCTCATATTCATCAATTTTTTCGACTAGCACCTTTGGAGTTTTTATTTTAGCCCATTCATCGATAAAGTGTTCACGAATCTCGGTTGGCACCTTCTTCTTCATTTGGTCTGTTATAAGGAGATCTTTAAGGTCGTCGAAGGTTTGAATACCTAAGCCCTTAAGCCATTCTTCACAAAAAATTTTTATCTCAAAATAAAAATCTCTCCAAGTATCATCGGGATTCTTTTGGTGTTTCACGAACAGCTGGCGGAATTTCTCTGGACTCAACTTAAATCGTTGAAGTAATAGCCCTTTTACAAATTCGTAATCGGCTGCATCCTTTTCTGGTTCACGAGCAATAAGACCTACAATATCTGATCAGATGTGTCACCCAACACACTTTTGGCAAATTCAGAATTTTTGCTTGACGTTCAAATGATACCAGGAATAAACTAATATCGTCGGATTTCGAGTCAAACTTCGGCATCAGTTTGTGTGAATCAATCTTGAATTGTCCTGATTCTTTCACTTCTTTTTCACTTCCTTCTCCTTCCAACTCGATTCGTTTCTTCTGGAGTTCGAAATCCATCTCGTCCTTCCTCTTCCTTTGCTCGAGCTCGTCCAGTCTCTTCCGTTCCGCAAATTCTATATCTTCTTTTCTTTTTCTCTCAGCCAAATCCATTTCTTCTCTTCTCTTTCGTTCTTCTATAATAGTGTTTAATTGTTCTCTACAAAACTCCTCGTCAAAGTTTTTACTATTCAAGATAGCTTCTCTTAACTCCAATACTTTTAAACTAAGGACATCTTCTACCTCCCTTTCCGTAGCCATAATCTGCAAGTCTGCTTTTAATCCCTTTCCTAAAAATGCCATCTCGCACCTTATTATAATTATCCTAAGCTAATTTGATAACACTTTCAAGTAGCAAAAATATGCTTAATTAATCAAGGTTGGTTTAATATTTTAAAAAAATTGTTTCGTACTTTTTTAGCATAAAATTTACAAATTTATACCTTGGATGCTAACTTTTGCATATGACATAGAACAAAATGAAAAATTCAACCAAATATATTTACTACAATAATAATAAGGTATAGTGCCACATAAATATCTTAATTTCTTAGAATTCGTACTTCTAAAGATTTTTCTAAATCACAACAATAAAATAAAAAATATCTTTGTTCATTTCACTTTCACAATATACCATCAACCTTTAGCAGAAATAAAAAAAAAATCACCATGATTTAAAACACATTTGAATATCTGACTCTTCATTATAAAATATATATATATATACACAACATAAAAATTCTAATCAGCAGACACAATATCCTTAATAGTATTCAAAAAGAAAAAAAAAAACGCAGTTATTACACTTTGTTCCACAGAGAAAAAAAAACACACACATAAAATCGAAGATTCAGCACAGAACCTTGAACTGTTTTACATTTGCTTACTCAGCATTCGTTAAAATGGTAATGAGTCATAGTTTAATCTACTTCAAGTACAGCAAGAATGGATATCTTTCTCTTTTTTAAACTACTAAGTATTATATAACTGAGGAAGAGAAAAAAAAATATTTTTCAACATATAGCGTGCATTTCACACCAAAAAAATTTTATACAACTTAATTTCTGCTTAATTCAGAAAAGAGATAATGACACTTAATTGGATTCAGTAAAATTTTTTAACACAATAAATCATCCATCAATTCAAACTATACATTATAAACTCTTCCATTCTTTTCCGTTTGAAACTCAATAAAATTTTATACTTTCACAACAATTATATGAACTGATGTTCAACTCTTACATAGAAATAAAAAAAAATATCAATATTTCATATCGTTCCTGATGAAACTAAAACCACACAATATCTGAACTGATGTTCAACTTAAATGAAATAAAAATATATCAGTATTTCATATCGTTTCTGATGAAACTAAAACCAACCAATATCTGAACTGATGTTCAATAAAAATATAATAAATATATACCAATATATAATGCACTCTCTATAGATATTATTCTACTAATAATAATTTTAATCTGTGAGTGTGGACTCCCTCTTACCTGGATTTTGACGAATTTTCATCCTACCGACTACGCCAATCCAACTTTTCCTCTTGTAGATCCCACTGTAGGTACTTACATTAATTCTTTAACGAAGAATTTATCACACCCAGGCATAAAGGTACTCAATTCATCTTCAGTGGCGAAAGATTTTATTAAGTTTTCTAGAAGCCACACAGCACACACAATTAAAACCAATATAAATATACTATTATTAAAAATTAAAATATTTGCACTCCATTTTTATATCTCAAGCTACAGGGTGTAGCCGACATCGTTTTTTCCCGCCATTGTGGTTCTTCCTCCTTTTTTCTATTTTCTCCCGATGGCAGCGCCACCTATATAGTTTTGTTTTGGTCCGGCGAATCTTACACATGTCAACATTAGGAATTTGAGCACTGGCAATTTGCCATAGTTTTCTTATAGCAGCATATTTTGTAATTTAAAAAAATAAATTTCTTTACTATTACATTAAAATGATGTAAACGATACTTAAAGGATATTTTTTTGTAATGTAAAAATTGCATCTAAGATTATATTATGACTGCTTCAATTTTTTGAAAGTATAAAATAACTTTTACTTCTCAGTTTTTAACATTCGGAATTTTTTTACACCTCAGAATAATTATATTAATGTATTTCTACAGTATAATTCCCAAATTAATTTTTTATTGATGGAAACTGTACTTTTTTCAAATTACTCTTTGTTGGGATATGTATACCTATCTTTTTGTTTTTCAATATATTTTGGAAGATCTAACCATTATGGATTCCTTTTAACCTTTTTTGCATCGTAAACAGAAATGAGAAGATTGGCTAACCAAATAAACCAAGATTCATCCTATGTCCTAAATCTGTTATCGGGTAGATCATTCATATATAAAATTTTGGTGTTTTCTGCTTTACATTGAATTTTATCTTATTATGTAGGTTGAGAATTTCATGTTAATTTGCTTTAATTTTCAGAATTTTCTGGTGAACTATTACATATAATTATATGTATATGAATGCAAACCTTTACACACACATTCATTTTATTATATTAATATTTTAGAATTTATAAATTATTTTCAGATAATGCAATTTTAAATTCAATTACATGACACAAAACATCCAAATAACTTATTTCCATACTCATAAAAAGAGACCTGAATAGAGGTTTCATTTTTATTAGTTGAATGAGGGACATACTGGAAAAGAGAATCAATCGGTAAGACATTTTTCAAAATGATAATATCCTAAGCAATCCTGCCACCCTTTATTTCCTGGAGTCATTATGACACTCAAAAATAACTACCAGAGAAATAATGAAAAAGAGTACTTAACTTGGATCATTTTCTGATTGATGATCTATTACATCAAAATAGTTTATTAGACAGATACGAACAAAAGAAATTATTCTTACCCTCTTTATCAAATGGTCAACAACTCGTGGCTGATTCAAATGAGAAAACTGGTTAAAAAAAAGAGGGATGATGCATGTATTGCTGTTTCGACTCTCCTTGATTACTTATTGCCTTATAGCCCAGTCATCTTCTCGACTATTGATCTGTCGAGGGCATTCTGAGCCTAGTCATCATGCAACAGACACCTTTCTTTTCCACTGCTCTCAACACCTCCTCGCAGTATAGCCCAGTCATCTTAGTAAAAAAAAAAGGGGTCAACTACGGAATGAGAGATAATAAGATGAAAACTTGTATAAACCTTTATTTTGTCACTCTAAATGTTGTCTCAAAAGTCTCATAAAATCTCATGTCCGCGTCTTAAGATATTCAAAGTCAAAGGTCAAAAAATTGTTTTTTTGCAAATATCTCATTTTCTATGGCCTTAAAGCTATTTTCATTTATTTTAAATATTGTAGAGAATAAAATTTTCTATAACTTTAATTGAAAGATTTTTTATACATCAAACCGTTTTTGAAATAGAGGGCGCTGAACGCGCAATGGTTGGCTATCTACAGCAAAATGCAAGGTCAACAGTTAGTCACATGATATAATACGCCGTATAAAATCTATAAACCTTAAAAATATATATAGTTACGAACAATTGGCATTTTTTATTAATTATTACATTACATTTAGTAATAGATTTCATTAATCAAGTATATTTTTAATACTCCGCATCTGTTCGTGTAATTGAAAAACAGTTAACTGAAACTATAGACTTACTTTAATTATATTTTAATATATGCTAATTACATTTTAAGAAGAAAAATGAAATACAATTAGTTTGAAATGTATGAACCTTCAAATTTGTTTCCTTCTGTGCAGATTATGCCTAGATCTGCTGACCCCTATTGATAGCTTAGTTACCTCAAAGAAAACATGATCTAAGAATATAAAAAAATTTTAATGTACCATGTTTTCATAACGAACTAAAAAGCATATTTTCATGCATTGTCATCCACTTCTAAGCTATGGCCCAAATTTCAAGTCTCTAGCTCATCGGGAAGTTAGTTTAAATTCAATTACAAAATTCCACCCTGACAGACGTAATAAAAACATGGTAAAATACTCAAATAAAGGAGAGTCTCCCTCAATTTCCAATGGACTGTTGTTTGTTAAAATGTCTCGTCTCGATTCGACTCCTCTCTCGTTGGAGTCTAAGGATACACTGAATGTTTATGAGCGCTAGAAGCCGCTTTACATTCTTATACACGTGCATTCTTATACACACCTAATATACGAATGTTTAATATATAGCTAGTTGATGGACACATGTTTAGATAAATAATAAAGACAGATTTCCTTTTCAACAATTCAGTTTCTATTAGCCACGATTATTCGTTAATTTTAAATTGTATTTTAGCTACGACGGACGTAAAATTTTTAGAGTTATGCCTGATTTATGTTTTATATGTAATGAATCACTATCACAAGATTATCCTGTTAATGTATTGCACGGTTTAAAAACTTTGAGAGCAGCAAGTAGAACGAAAGGATGGTCACATTGATTTTTTAAATTCTTCAACCTCCGTGAATGTACATACCGAGTGCCGAAAAGTGTACATTAGTAAAAATTCTATTGCAGCATCGAAACGACGCATTGAAAACAGTGAACCTTTATCATCACCTAGTGTCCCTCGTAAAAGAAGAAATTAAGCGTTTGATTTCAAAAAGCTCTGTTTATTTTGTGGTCAAGTAGCTGATGAGCAACAGAAACTAAAAAAAAAAGAGAAGTATAGGCGCAAGATCAGTAAAGTCTTCAGTTTAAAGACAGTGTTTTAAAAAAAGCAGAAGAACGTGGTGATTCTATAGGAGATTTAGTGAAAGATCGTATACTTTGTGAGTATGATTTGATCGCTTCTGAAGCAAAATATCATACTTCTGCTACACTAATTTCTTAAATCAGCTACCATCTACTGAAAAGAAGTCTTGCCAATATAGTCAAGTCTCAGAAGCTATGGTAGAGATTTTTAATTACATCGAAAATCACGACGATTCCCAATTTACATTGAAAGAGCTCATAGATGTCATGACAGGGTATGTACCAGATGATAAAACTATAATTACGAGACTTCAACATATTTGACGAATATAATAATTACGACAAAAGTAAGATCTTTTACAATCATATCTTTTCGTAATACACAAGCTAATATATTATCAAAAGCTTGGTTTGATAATAAAAAAAAAGGATCCCGAAGAAGAACGGTTGCGAATTGTAGAAGCTGCAGCATCTATTATTCGTGAAGACATTCGGTCATCTGTCGTTGAAACCAAGTCTTAAGCACCTCCAAGTAAAATGTTGGATGATGTAAATCAATATATACCAAAAAGTTTATTGCATTTCTTACTAAAAGTCATAATGAAAAACAGAAAAGGAAAAATAGCTTATTTAAAAACAAAATGCACATCAATAAGTCATGCAATAATGGCTGCATTACGAGAACGATCATTCTCATCACAGCTATTATTAGGCCTTTCTGTGTTTCTTCATAGAAGATATGAATCTAAAAGACTAATAGATGTGTTATATATCTTGGGTTTTGCAGCTACGTATTGTAATACCGTACAGTACGAAATTTCAGCAGTTTACCATCCACAGCCTCTATTTTATCATCGGAATCAGGGGCGCTAATACAATATGTTGGGGACAATGCTGATATAAATGTCCATACTCTTGATGGTAATAATACTCTCCATGTTATGGGAATGATTAAGATTGTTACTCCAAAAAATGCTGTTCTTTACAATGACCGTATACAAAAATATACAACCAAACCATGTGCAAAAGAGTTAGCAGCAATATCACACGTGTCTCTTCTAGCGTATGAAAAACCAATTGTACCTGGATACAGCAAAATTCAAGTCAAAAATCTACATGGTGATCAAGCATTAACAGAAAAGAATTTAAACGGTATTGATTTTTTGTGGTTATATGGAAAGTGGAAGAATATTTCATCATTATCTGGGT
This sequence comes from Trichonephila clavata, assembly GCA_019973975.1. Classification (NCBI taxonomy): domain Eukaryota; kingdom Metazoa; phylum Arthropoda; class Arachnida; order Araneae; family Nephilidae; genus Trichonephila; species Trichonephila clavata. The sequence goes on from BMAO01014210.1 coordinate 8,608, forward strand.
GGAATGGCTTTCTCGAACAGCTCACTAAAAATAATAAGGATCTTTCTACTTCTCAGGTCATGTTTCTTCCTATTATTGATCATCCTGCCAGTAACTTAGACACAATTTATACTACTTTACATTGAGCTGCAAATATTGCCAAGTTACATGGCCAAAAAACGTGTTTAATTACTTTTGATCAACCTCTCTACACGTGAAATAGTAGCTGCGTCGGATCCTAACTCAGAATTATGTAAGATAGTTGTTAAATTAGGAGGATTTCACACACATATGCTCATGTCCTTTCTTGGATCTATTGGATATATAATGGACGGAAGTGGACTCAAAGAAGCTCTAGGTATAATATATGCTATGAATTCAGTCGACAAAATGTTGAATGGTCACGCTTATTCAAGAAGTATCAGAGGTCATATATTGTTGTCTTGTATTATCGATGATAATCTTCGAAGACATGAAAATTGAAGATTGTGTGTTAAATGAGTTAACTGAACAAATCAATTGCCGAAATGTTTCCTATGAAGGAATTGAAAGGTGTGTAGGGGCAACTCAAACTTATTTATTGATCAATTTCAGAATAAACTGAATGAATTAAAAGCTCGAGGTCCTACAGCACAATTATGGGTGCAATATTTCGTAATGGTATCAATAGCCCTCGACTTTATTCGCGCTGAAAGACTAGGACTTTTCAAAGAACATCTTAATGCTGTACGATGAATGCTGCCATATTTTCACGCTAGTGGTCATTTTTTATATGCGAAGTCTGCACATTTATATCTTCAAGATATGAACGATTTAGAAAATAAAATGGAGGGACAGACTTTTAAGAACTTTAAAAATGGATTCTTCACCGTGAAACGAACAGAGAAATTTAATTCTGGTACATAGATAGATATGGTTATCGAACAAAGTCTAATGAAATCTATGAAGACAGAAGGGGGAGTATCTCGTGGTCAAAGTACGCAAGAAAGTGTTTTATGTAAATGGGTGTTTATTTTGTACGCTACAAATACAATTTGTGACGGGATGGAGAAGTTTTGTACAATTTCTTTAGACTCTACTGAACAACACGTTGATGCTAAGGATTCAAGAGTAAAAAGAGATAATACTGATGTAAGTAAACTAGTTGAATGGCTTACACTTCATAATGCCGTTCCAAATACGCAACAATTGGTATCTTTAGTTTCTGTAATAGTTGGAAATGATCAAATTAACTGTCACAAAGCCCATGAAATCGTATTACAACCAATGGTAAAGATAAGTGGTTTAAAATTTAATGAAACAAAGTTAAAACGATCTGATAAGGTTTTACCGCTTTCGATTGTCAACAAATCTGTCAGAATTAACGGTTGTAGAGTTTGAATTGATCCATTGCTACTCTTCCAAAGAATAACTGTAAGCAAACAGTTTAAAAGTAATCTTCAAGAATATCTCCAATATGAACTAAGTCCATGTCCATCAACTTTATTTGATAATGATGGCATGAGAAAAACCATGAAAGCGACATTATATGACAATATGACTCTTGTAGATTTTGACCTCGATGAAAATAATGTAACATACATTATCGATGGTGGGTTTCTTTTGCATCGCATCGTATGGAGTAAAGACGATACTTTTTTAATAATGTTAGATTATTACGTAAAATATTTACAAAAACATTATGGTTCTGAAATTGTAATTGTATTTGATGGATACTCGGACTATAGCAAAAACATAAAAGCAATGGAACAGCTAAGATGAACTGCTGATTTATTAAATTGAATGATGTTTGTTTCGACGAAACAATGATAGTATCAATTAGACAAGAGAAATTTTTGTTGAATCGATGTAATAAATTTTTTTTTATTAACATGTTGATTGGGAAATTAGAATCTGTTGATATCACGATAAAACAGGCCTAAGATGATGCAGATGTTCTTATCGTAGAAACAGCTATTGGAGAATTGGAACATCACATGACTGCCATCATAGTAGAAGATATTGATTTGCTTGTCATTTTAATTGGACGTACTCAAGCGCATCAAAAAGAAGTGTTGTTTAAAAAAGTTGGCAAAGGGAATGTTAAAACTCAAATATACTCTTCCAAAAGTTTTAATAAATATCTTCATTGTAAAAAGCACATTTTGTTTCTGCACGCATTTAGTGGCTGTAATACAACATCTGCATTTTTTAAAAAAAGGGAAAAAAACTTTCATTAGAATAGAGAATCTTCCGAACTTGGATCAACTAGCTCAAGTATTCCAAGAAGGAAACTGTCCTGTACAAATATTACATGAAAATGGATTACGAGTCTTGTTGACGATATACAATGCTCCAAAATCTGAGAACAGTATTGATAATCTACGACGCACTCAATTTATCAAGTCAACAAATCTCAACAAACCGTGCAGTTATCCAATCTTCCACCAACAAGTGCAGCGGCTCAGCAACACAGTAGCCGTGTATATTATCAAGTTCAAACTTGGCTAGGGAATGATTTAGAACCCCAGGAATGGGGCTGGATTCTGTGAAATGAATTCTTGGAACCGATTACGACAATATTACCGCCTGCTCCAGATGAATTACTCAATACCATATTTTGTGACTGCAAAAAAGGTTGTGGTTCACACTGTGGATGTAGCAAATCGGGGTTGCAACGTTCTTCAGCTTGTGGCCAGTGTAATGGGCAAGCTTGCTTCAATGCTTCACGATACGAGAGCGATCTCGATGAAGATTGTACTTTTGATTCCGAAATCCTTCAAGATTTGGAGAAAAATATCCTTGACAACGAAAATAATGAGAATGAATTGCTAATTTTCGAGTGATTGAAAGACAATGAAGAATAAGAGGTAAAAAATTAACATTCATATTAGTCTTATAATTAAAATTTTTGTAAAACCTCCTTACATCCGAATTTCAGTTGTAATAAATGTATAAAACAATATTTCTAAGTAAAAATATAATTAAAAAATTTTTCTACTTTAAATGTAACTCTAGTATATATATATATATAAAAATAGAATATAATTAAAAATACTTTAAGCATATCTGTCAACTTTTGAACTACACAAACAGTGTAGTTCAAAAGTTAGTTTATAAAAGAAACATATACTTTTTTAATGAAATCTATTACTAAATGTAATGTAAAAATTAATAAAAAGGCGAAATGTTCATAACTATGTATATTTTTAAGGTTAATAGACTATATACAGCGTATTATATCCGGTGACTAACGGTAGACCTTGCATTCTGCTGTAGATAACTAAGCGCTGAGCGTTCAGCGCCCTCTATCTCATAAACGGTTTGATGTATAAAAAATTGTTTCAATTTAAGTTATGGAAAATTTTATTCTCTACAATATTTATAATAAATGTAAATAACATTAAAGTCATAGGAAACGAGATATTTGCTATAAACCGAATTTGTTGACCTTTGATTTTGAATATCTTAAGACGCGGACACGAGATTTTATGAGACTTTTGAGACAACTTTTAGAATGCCAAAATAAAGGTATATACAAGTTTTCAGCTTATTATCTCTCATTCCGGAGCGAAACCCTAATATGACTGGACTGTTACGTAAATAATGAATTAGATTTCTTCGTTTGGATGTTAATGGAATATTGACGTTGCATTTGAATGTCGACTTATGTTACATAATTTTTCCTTTCGTAATAGTGGAGTTAATGCCATTATGTTTACAGAAAAGTCTTTTTGGCTATTAATAGAAAAATTTATCTACCATAACTGAAGATTTAATGCGTAGTTGGAATTTAAACAATGTTTAATTTTTACGAAAATGTTGTGAGGTGCTTGTTTCATTTAAGAGTTTTCTGTAGAAAAATACTATTTAATATGTAATAATAAAGAATGCGTCAAATCAATGAATTTATATCTTCATACGGTCACATAAATGCAGTTTTCTGATTGTATTAAAATTAAGTAGAATCGAACTTATTTTTACAGTGATTTTTTTTCATTTATCAACAAAGCAGTTTTTTGCCTACAGAATAAAACTACGTAATAAAATGCAACAATTAAGAACTAAGCATCAATTTAGAGACATTGTTCTCAAATAAGAACACTCACTTTCTAACTTATATTTTTAATGAGACTGAATGCATTTTAATTCTTCATTAAGAAGCTCTTTTGCAGCAAATAACCTTAATTAATATGTTGAAGTGTAAAAATCATCATCATTATATATATATATATATATACATACAGGGTGTTTCATAAATGCTGGGAGTAACATTAAGGGGTGATAGTACACATCAAGACGAGTAATAGTAAATAGGAAACCAAGTGTCCCAAACGTCTTCCGAAGCAGAAAGGCGCCATCAAAGTTTTGGGTCCTAAATTTCAAATGATGATAAAAAACGGAAAAATGGATCGATTCATTTGCGGTTTTCACTAAAATCATTCTTTAAATTAGTATTTTTTAAAAAAAAAGTTTTAAAGACAAAGTTAAAAAATGCCGTTAGAGGGCGCTCTAGACTTTGGAGTACCGAACAACTACATTTTACCAGTATTTTTTTAAAATTTTGTTAAATGTTTACAAAAGCTTTGATTTTAACTTGAATTTTGAGCGCAAAATTGAAACCATCGGGAGCGGTTAAGTGGCGCAAATGTAACCGCGTTCGGGGGGGGGGAATTGAAATGCTCGTATGTAATGATCAGAATAAAAAACGATAAAGCAAACTTTAAGAGGTGATAGTACAACACCAAAACAAGCAACATTCATCAAAGAAATCATACTCGTAATTTTAACCCGAAGGTGATAGAGGGCGCTGAAACAGATTTCGTTTTAAGAGACAAAAAAAAAAAAAAAAAGAGCATTTACGTTATAAAAAAAAGTTTCATTAGAAATGATTACAATAGCTGTTCGAAACACTGACCATTAGAGGCGATGCATGCCGTACAACGGCGAAGAAGGGATTCACGAACCCTCTGAAACACGCCAGGAGTATCGCGCACCTCTCCTGCAGCTGCCGAAAGTCTGGCGACGAGTTCTTCTGCAGATTCGATAGGAGTCTCATACATAAGACTCTTCAGGTGTCCCCACAAAAAGAAATCCAGGCATGAAAGATCGAGCGATCACGCTGACCAAGGGACAAGACCACCTCGCCCAATCCATTGATTTGGAAAGGTTGCGTTTAGATAATTTCGCACCTCTGGCGCAAAATGAGCTGGTGCTCCATCCTACTGGAACCACATTACTCGCCGGATACGAGGGGGAACATCTGTTATCATTTTCGGCAGCACCTGTTGCAGAAAGGTAAGATATTTTTTTTCATCCAGGCGTTCTGGCAGAAGATAAGGTCCAAGTAGATGGTCACCAATTATTCCTGCCCAAACATTTATGGAAAATCGTCGCTGATATGCATGTGTAGAAGACGCATGTGGATTTACATCTGCCCATTGGTGGGAATTGTGGGTGTTAAATGTACCGTCATGTGTAAATGTACATTCATCTGTAAAAAGCACAGTTGCACCAAAATCGGGATTTAGGGTGTTCTTCTGCAGATACCACCGAGCAAAATCCATTCGACGAAGAAAATCCCTTTGAGTCGGTTCCTGGACTCGTTGGACAGGAAAAGGATGCATACTTTCATCCTTTAGTATTCGCCATGTCGTGGAGGGTGATACTTCAATTTGACTAGCCACTGCTCGCGTGCTTGTATTTGGATGATCAGCCACCATATCCAGAATTTTTTCTTCCACAGCTACCGTTCTGTTAGACTTCGCACGGCCTGCATTTGAACGTGCACCAAAAAAGGATCCTGTCTCACACAACTGTCTGTGCAAGTGCACAAATGTTTTATCATTGGGCAACCGTCTGTTGGGAAACTTTTTTCCGTACAATCGTCGCGCCTTTGCACTATTCCCATTTGCAGTTCCGTAGATGAAGTGCATATCAGCCTTTTCTTTATTAGTGAAGGGCAACATCTTTCGTTACGTTTGTACCGTGATTTACACTTGCACACTCGGGTCAGTGGCTTTTATCTTAATAACAATTTGCATATGCGTTCTTCTTCTTCCCCATATCACAATTTCATATTCTTCTTCCAGAAACTTGCAGCTATAACGCTTGCATGGATAAAATTTGAAGATGCTCTAACACGTTTGCGTTTGAATTCAAATCATGCATTTTCTAATCAAAGTTGATTGTTTTTATGTTGTACTATCGCCTCTTAAAGTTTGCTTTATCGTTTTTTATTTTAATCATTACATATGAGCATTTCAATCCCCCCCCCTGAACGCGGTTACATTTGCGCCACTTAACCGCTCCCAATGGTTTCAATTTTGTGCTCAAAATTCAAGTTAAAACCTAAGCTTTTGTAAGCATTTAACAAAATAAAAAAAATACTGGTAAAAGGTAGTTGTTCGGTACTCCAAAGTCTAGAGCGCCCTCTAACGGCATTTTTTAACTTTGTCTTTAAAACTTTTTTTTTAAAAAAATACTAATTTAAAGAATGATTTTAGTGAAAACCGCAAATGAATCGATCCATTTTTCCGTTTTTTATCATCATTTGAAATTTAGGACCCTAAACTTTGATGGCGCTTTTCTCCTTCGGAAGACGTTTGGGACACTTGGTTTCCTATTTACTATTACTCGTCTTGATGTGTACTATCACCTCTTAAAGTTACTCCCATCATTTATGAAACACCCTGTATATATATATATATATGTGTGTGTGTGTGTGTGTGTGTGTGCGTGTGTGTATATATAGCCTACATCATGCACAATCAATTGAGTTTTTACTAAAGTTTAAGAAAAAAATGATTAGTGATTTCTTTGACGAGTAAAAATGTGTAAACTTCTATTAAGCAAATGAAATAATTATTACAACTGAATCTTTTCCAAAACCTCTGGATTTCTGAAGCCTAGAGTAAACAATCGTCTTTTATTTCCTTAATTTCTCTTGCACAGAACACAAGCTATTTGAATTTTAACATTTATGAAAATTCCTATCCAATATAATACAGTTTTTGAACATTAAATTTGAAGCGACGCACAGTGGGAAGTTTTCCCGATCTGGCCCAAAGAAATTATTTTGGGGCTTTGAAGACTTCATAAATATATCTAATGATCAAAAATCATAGTAATTAATGTAGTTTGGTCATTCTCCATTGTTTTTTACCAAGGAATAAAGTTATTAGGGTCTTAACTAATTTATGTCAAGTTTCAGTTTGATCAAGAATAAATGATTGCTAAGTGGAACTAGTTTTTGAACAAGGATCTAAGGATAGTTACAAAAAGAGTAATTTGACACATTAGAGAATATACTGGGTGTCCAGCCTTAATGTGACCAAGTAGATAATTCCCGAAACGTTTGGCTTAGATATGCACTTCTAATTTGAAAAATGTTTTGAAAAAGGTAAAGAATGTTTTTACATGTTTTTCAAACCAAAAAACCCATTTACAAAAAAATTACAAAAATTAAATTTTTATACGGTCTCCAGGTCCTATCACTTACATTTAGGAAAAGATGCAGAGTATATAAAAAAACAAAGTAAACACAAAAAGTTTCATTTTATTACGATAAAAAAATGGCCGAGTTATGGAACTTTGAAAATCATGCATTTTATACATCTTCCCGTCTATTTTCCAAGAAGCTAGTAAGGGGCCGTTCCGAAGTGAAATTAGTTGGAACTCTGCCAGGAAACTTTCGCTCTTGCATGTCATTTCTATGTAAATCGTTTTTAAATTTAAAAGTATACGTTAATAATACAATAATTGAGTACTTAAGAAATAAAATTTTTCTGTGTACGTGTAAAACATAGACAAAATAAAATATTTTGGAAGAAGAAAACATTTCAAAAACAGTTCCAAAAAATAGACTCATTTGCTGCAGTACTGATCATGGCGAACGTTAAAAATCTGTTGTATAGTTGCTTGCAATTGCATACAATCTTATTATGTTATTACGAATTCTAGTACGAGAGAACGAGATGTATACAAATGAAGAATACTGCAAAATGGTACTGTTGTATGGGCAGTGTAATCGAAATAAGAGAGAGGCGGCAAGACTTTATGCCATTAAATTTCCCAGTCAAAGACATCCATCTTATTGTACAATTGCCCGTGCTGTTCAACGCTTGTATAAAGCTGGGAGTTGTCATAGACGTATTCCCTTATCTCGTGCCACACCTTCAAGCTTGCGAATACCCGCTGAGGATGTTCTAGGATATGCCCTGACTCATCCTGAAAGTAGTTTCCGAGATATTAGCAAGGCTTGTTCCTACTCAAAATCGACGGTGCGGAATATATTACATACGTTCGGTGCATATCCTTATCGTCCAGTCCTGGTGCAGGAACTAATGCCCGGAGACCAGGAGCGTCATTTTGATTTTTACAATTTCGTGTTAAACACACTGGATGAAAATCCAGATTTTTTTAATGAAGTTTTGTGGTCGGATAAATACCAGTTCTCGAGGCAAGGCAATATTAATACACAGAATACGCATTACTGGTCCCTCGAAAACCCACATCTAGCACGACTGAATCGCCACCAAGTGCATTAGACGGTGAATGTGTGGTGCGGAATATGGAAGAGCTCCTTAATTGGCCCAATGTATTCCGATGGACCTTTATCATCAGAATCATACACGGAAATTTTATCTGGACCATTAGCTGATTTTTTAGAAGATGAAATTTCTTTACGGGATTTGTCACGCTTGTGGTACCAGCATTATGGTGCACCCACACACAAATCTGTGCACCTATGTATATTTTTGGCACTCGAATAATCGGTTACAGTGATCAACAGGAGTGGCTCAGCGATATCCCAACCTAAGTCCTCTGGATTTCTTTCTCTAGGTCTTCCTAAAAAGCAAAGTGTACGAACGTGAATCCACGAGTAAGTCCGACTTACTCAATCGAATCAACATGACATGCAGGTCTGTGACACCAGCTATGTTGCAGAAGCTACAGGCGGATTTTCTGATGCGGGTTTGGTACTGCATTTCTGCTAAAGGCAGTCATTTTGAACATTATTTAAGTTAATTTGGTCATTCTGATATAATAAAGCCCCTGATCTGCTATTGGCACATCATTCCCCTTTACGCTATAATTTGAACGGCAAATCCTGTATCCTTTTGCTGCTATTTGTTAAAACAAGCTGTTTTAATCTTTTCGGTACAAGTTGTATTTCTTTAATTTAATTTTATTGTTTGCCGTACAGCAATATAAATGGTCAATCTATGATGTTTACTGCGATGTATTAATATTACTATGATGTTTTTCTTTTGCTCTTTCTGTAGATAGTGAATTACTGATCTCTAAACTCAATTTATATACGACCCCCTTTTCTGATCAATTCAGACGCTTCAACTTTAGGTAGACAAAACTCGGTCAGTTTTTATCGTAATAAAATGAAACTTTTTGTGTTTACTTTGTTTTCGTGCACTGAATCTTTTCCTAAATAAAAGTGATAGGACCTGGGGAGCGTATAATATAGATTTAATTTTTGTAATTTTTTTGTAAATGAGTTTTTTGGTTCGAAAATCACGTAAAAACATTCTTTACCTTTTTTGAAACATTTTTCAAATTGGAAGTGCATATCTTAACCGAACAGTTCCGGAATTAGCAATTGGTTCACATTAAGGCTGGACACCCTGTTTACAAGAAATAAGGTGACATGTTAAAAAAATTATATTTTAACAGATTAAACCAATACAATCAAACATAACAATGTATGTATGCAATAAAGGATAATGAGTAGTGTTTAAAAGGACTCGGCAAATTTTAAGCATTTTTTTTATTTATGTATTTAAAACTATATTTTAACATTCTATTTTATGTTTCTATTTAAGAAAATTATACGAAATAAAATTTGCACGTATTATTCACAAAATTTTACAAATTTAGTTTTTTTAAAAAAAACTTCGAAATTTTAAAATTTTACTCTTTTTGTGTTAATTAATTTTTTGACGTGAAATTTTTGTAATATTTCTAAGGATGTTTTAAACACCTTTAGGGATCGATTTTACAATTCTTAGTTAATTTTGTAGAAAAAAAGTAATAGAATGATATACATGCTAAAATTCAACCAAAAGCCTAATATCACCCACATTAAATTTTTTTTTAAAAAAAAGTATTCAATTTACAGGAAAATGGATCCTCAATTTTGTTATATGAACTACATATAAGACACAAGGAAAAAAATGGAAATGATCGGTAAATAATTGTGGAAGAAGTAGAATTTTGAATGCCAAAAAAAGAAAAAAAACATTTAAAAGTTTATAATTCTGAAAAGATAATTATTATAATAATCTTAAATAAACATAAAATACTACACTAAAATATTAGCTACAAATTTTTCTTAAAATTAATCCATTTTCATATTATTTCTGCCCAAAAGTTTTATAAATGATCTCTTTTTAAAGAGAATTTATTGCATAAGAAATTACATGAAAATGTTAAGAAATTATTTATTCTCCCAGAATAGAAATTTTAGTTTTTTGCTTCACATAATATCGAAATATCATATTTTTATGAAAAACAAATGATGAATAAGAACTATCATTAAACTTTGAATAAGAACTTTTTAACCTTCGTATACAAATTTTACGGTAAAAACACAATGGAAACACCCTTGGGTATGACACACCTTGCGCCAGAACTTTAGGTCGTTTTTTCACGTGAGTGATGCCGGGTTAAATAAAAAAAAACGATACTTGGTTCATTTTTAGAGTGCCACTAGTAAACAGTAGAACTAGGTATTGGTTTATTCTGAGTCACTAGCACTAGGTTTACTTGACTCGTGTTGAGTAAAGGACACTTGAGGTGCTTTTAGCATACCAATGACTTCTTTTGGCAAATATTCTTTTTTCTTTCTTTTAATTTTTTTTCTTTTTCAATGTAGCGATCTGATGAAACTAAAAGCCTCTGTATACTGTGTCCTCTCCATACTTTGTTTCCGGCGGAATTTAAGAGAAGGATGCTCGTGAAAATATTTCGAGTCCTTGTTCCGGGCCTCTATCGCCTCTTCCGACATTTGTTCTATCGGTAAGATGGAATTATTGACGAGAATACCTCCATGTATCAATACTTTATGGCGGCTCTGAGGCATGTAGTACCACGGATACAGAGCTACATAAAGTTCACCTGTTGTCAGGCAGAATTCTTTGAACTTCCGTGCTTCAATTTCTTTCCCACAAGCTATGGTGGTCAGCACCACATGAAGTCTTCTAATAAGAATTTAATCAATCCCTGTGATTGATGTGGCGATTTCTGAGTTCCGGAAGAATGCTCTAGAAGTATTTCCATAATTTGAGCTCCCAAAGCCAGGTTTCGGAGCATCCACCAAAAGTCCCATTTGGCGCCGAAATTTTTCCTGTACTTCCTTTTTGCGTGAATCTACTATAAGTCTATCCGTCATCCTTGCGGACCATTTTTTGATACTCAACCTTTAAGACATATTCAGAAGACATTCAAAACATTTGATCCAGGCGTGAAAAAAGGATATTCCCAATTTCACATTCTCCGCAACTATTTGCCTAGTTTTCATAGCCCCCAGGTCATTCATGGAGCTAGGCTTTGCTTGGCACAAATGACAGTTTTGACAACAGGAACGCGACAGCCGGATGCAAATTTTTCCATCTATCATCGTCAATGACAAAACTGAACTGTTGCTGTAGACATTGTCATCTAGAGTCACTGTGCTGGGTTACAGAAGTCAGATTTGGTTTTTGATTTTTTCACTTTCAAGTTTTCCTTTCTTGTCTGAAAATGAGTTTTATTGGCCGGCATTAACTTGTTGATGAGGTCGATGGGTTTTGGAAAACTAGTATTTCCTTATTGTTTTCTGTGACGGCTGTTAACCGGAGAGGAACCATATATATTGAGAACAAGAATGCAGCATCGCAATATTCATTGAAAATAAGCTGTTTATATTGGCTTTGTCCGGCAGCCTCTCTCATCACATATCCCCTCTTAAATTTCGAATTTAGTATTATAATGCTATTTTGGGTATCAGTTTGTTTTAAAACATCATCCTGAGCTTTGGCTAATCTGCATAAGGTGTGGTCAAAAACTCTTGCATTGGAACCTCTACTGATATTTCCTCAGTGATGATACCAGGCGGATAACAGTTAATTTTAGACTCTCTAAGCTTATTATAGTTGGGGCAAATATCAGCGTGGAGTTCTTTGCTATTTCCTTATATTGACTTTTCGACATTTTGGTGCCGAAATAAAGAGCCAAGGCTTGGTCAGGAGTCATTTTTTTTCGCCGATTTTGGCTGTCATGCTAAGCATTTCTTCTGGAGAGTAGCCCTTGTAGGTGAGCAAGTAGTCATTTGTTTAAAAATTAAGGTGACATATCCAGCTGCTTGCATTGACATTCTTGTGGCAAATGTTAGTTCTTGCTTTCTTACTGAAGCAAGAAGAGGACGTGCTTTGCATTTCCCGAATGATTTTGAGGGTCGAACTGGATTTGATATGGATGTAATACATCTTACTTTCCCCTCTAACCATGCATCATTTAACTCGGAGAAGAACTGTTCATTTCTATGGCGCCTCATCCCCCCCCCCAAACGAGCAGAAATTTTTAACAATTTTTCTAAATTTTAATTGCAGTTATTCCTCATATTTATCAAAGTCCATTGTAGTCCTAACAAAACTCAAAACACTATCAGTTTTGCGCTTGGGATCTTGCTCTTCCTTCCACACATCGAATAAGGCACGCCGAGTAATACCATCGGCCAACGCTGAAAAAAAATCATAACTGGGAGTTGCAGGAAGTAGCAGCTAAATTTGGTATTAAATTAAAGATCAATATCTACTCTATGTGACTAAAGTATAACTGTGATCAATCCATGTCAATCCCAAAAGATCTAGTCTATTAAACACAAAAAACCAACATACGTTAGTAGGAGTTACATGCTGTGCTAAATGTTATGATTTTATAATTTTCAATCGAACTTGAACTTAATATGAAAATCAAATCAAGAAATTACTTACCCATGGCATGTATTTTCAAGGAAAAAAAGCCGCTAAAATCTTTAAAATCTTTTTCAGACGAAATGATTGAACTTCTGGTTGGAAAATGAGGCTCACAAGTTTTTCTTGTAGATAGAACAAATCCTATACCGATAATTGTTGAAAATTTCCATTCACGTACTGACAAAAATTGTTTACATCATGGCTAGAGAACTCAAGAGGACCATAATTTGTGGGTCGTTTTTTTTTGCGCAATTTCATTTTGGGGATTTCTGTGCACCAGATCTCGGGGAAACTGCCTAATGGGCGACGCTTCTCTAGGTGAATGGGCGCGATATTACTCTTAGCGTATCTGAAATATTTTAACGAACTAAAGCACTAAATCAAACGTGCACATATTTTGTTATAGAAAAAATAATACACAAAGATGTTACCACATTTTTAAAAATATTTTAATTACTTTATTAGTACTTTAAGCATTCGCATCTCTATTCCATCCAAATTTTTTTATTATGTTAATTTGGATACATAGGGTGTTTAAATAACTGCAGCTTACTTTGAGAACTTTGCATACATTTCCCTTTATTTAGAATTAATTGATTGTATCTCTATTTTTAGAATATTTGGCACTTACATATTAACATCCTGCTAATGATTTATCACCAAAGATTGACCTCATGCCAGAGATTAATAACCAAAGATCATTTGAAATTTTTATTCAACATTTTAATTATATTTTTCTAACTATAATTCGCCACAAATCGACAACAGAGTAAAGTTAATAGTTCTTCATGCATTCCTAAGCTGCTGTTTATAAAAAATGCAACACCATGAAGGAATCATCAGATATAAATGAAATTTAATGCACAAACGACTTGTATTAGACCAAATAAATGACGAATTTTTCAAAGTAAAACAACAATATTAAGTGTCCGAAATCAGTATTTGGTGTAGCCACCACGCGCTGCAATAAGGGCTGCAATGCGACGTAACATGGAGTCAAACAGATTTTGAATGTCTACTTGTGGAAGAGAATTCCATATTGCTTGTATGAGCAACAAAAGTTTGTCTTTTGAAGCGGCAGGATAGGGATTACGAGCGAGACGCTGACCAACCCAATCCCGCATGTGCTCAATAGGCGACATATCCGACGAATGAGCAAGCCAAGGAAGAAGTTGCATGTTTCGGTTGAACAGAAGTCTCGAACAGTCTTTGCAACATGTAGAAATGCATTATTTTACTGAAAGATAGCTCCAGTGATACCTTGAAGGAAGGGAACGACTTCGAGCTGTAGCACTTCACCAACGTACCTGTTGCTATTGAGATTACCCTCCATTCGTAGCAAATTGGATCGCCAATCGCACCTCAATCCATATGCAAATTGCACCTCAAACAATAAATCCGGGTATTAGGCCACTATGTCGTTCGATAACATACTGTGGAAGGCAGCGTTCATCGGCATAGCGTCTAACATGAATGCTGCCATCATGATCCCACAAATTGAAGCGTGATTCATCTAAAAAGACAACTTGGTGGCAATCAACTTGTCAGGCTCTGTGCTCATGAGCCCGTTGCAGACACAGCAGTCGATGGTTTGCCGTGATCGGGATTCTGCATAAAGGCACCTATGCACTCAATCCACGGCGCAGCAGGTGTCGACGAATTGACGAAGCCGACATTAGTACACCTGTAGCAGTAGACCAACGTGCTGCCAAATGCTTGGAGGAAGCTGTACGGTCATTCACAACCATGCGGAGCAGGTGTCGATTGTCCCTCACTGACGTCACCTTCCATCGTCCACTGCTATATTTTCGAGTTGTTCGGTGCTCATCGGTCCATTGCTTCTAAACTGGCATCACTGTGGAACTGTTCCGTTGCACACGAGCTCCTATTGCGCTATAGGAAAATCCTCCTTCAAAGTTCGATAATCCTCCCCGGTTCACACAAACTGCCTAAGTTGTTGGAATTTTTCCTTATTTCGTCGTGGAGGCATACTTAGGTCTCACTAAACGTTCGCTACTAACAAATAATCATTAACTATTTTCAATGTCCGGATACAGTCTGCTATTTATACGCTTTCAGCTTCAGTTCAGAGAGCGCAGAGGCTCTGAAATTTTACTATTTTACGTAACATCCTATAATTGATATTTGCTGCAAAGTTCATTTAATTCTGATGATTCCTTCTTGGTGTTGCATTTTTTTCAAACAGCAGTGTATATGCATGATATATTGATTATATCATTGTTATTCAAAATATTCTGATTGCAGCCACATTTCAAAGTATTTCGACTATTTTTAATTTTTATATAATTCTGATTACTGATTAATATTCCACAAAACGTTATGTTATAATCATTTAAAAATATTATATTATTTTTTAATCATTTAAAAATATTATATTATTTTGTAATAATTTAAAAATATAATATTTTTATTAATTAAAAATATTATATTGTTTTATAATAATTTAAAAATATATTATTTTTATCAATTAAAAATATTATATTGTTTTATAATCAATACTTAGAGTACCCCGACTTAAGGTAACAATAGCTTACTTACTAACCAACTTAAAGTAACTCAGATATTATATAAAGTCAAAAAGATTATTTTGAATGAATTAAAAACATTTGATTTTAATAACAAAAACAAATATCGCTGAATTTAAAATTCTGTTTTGTTGTTGCTAAAAAAGAATTCTGAATTAAAAATAATGCATGATTAATTAACTCATATTCGAATGTTAAAAGAATAACAGACAGCCATGAGGAAAAGAGGAATGCATCATGATTTATCAACAAAAAATGCTGAATGCTAATTAAAATTGAGTGAATATTCTAGTCTACTTTAAAATAAAAAAATGACTTTTTTTAAAAAAAAAAATTCTATTTAGTTTCTAAAAACAGGTCTCATTTATTTGATTTTTAATTAAGGGTTGAAATTCACTATTGGTATACAATTCTCTCAGCAGAAATTAAGAACATTTAAAAAAGATATCTAAAAGTTTTTTCTCTAATTTTTTATGTTTTTAGCAATTACAATAATCCAATAACTAGCACTTTGTTTTATTTTTTTTGAAGGGTTTTCTTTTCTCCAAGGAAAGAAAAAAAAATCTTGATTAATGTGTATTGAGCGAGAAATCCATCTCAGCATTTGTTTTACTTTTAAAAAC
Organism: Trichonephila clavata; assembly: GCA_019973975.1. Lineage (NCBI taxonomy): Eukaryota > Metazoa > Arthropoda > Arachnida > Araneae > Nephilidae > Trichonephila > Trichonephila clavata. Next base: position 24,706 of record BMAO01014210.1, read on the forward strand.
AAAAAGGCTTGTTTATTATAATTTATTGCTACTTAATCACAAGAAATATAAATGATGCCTTTTTGAAATAAAATAAATAAAATTTTATGTTTTGAAAATTATCCATCGAAGTTCCAATGACTGCCTTGTGTGTGAAAATAATAAATTAGAAACATAACATTCTTTCGTAAAGGGGGAAAATGTTTTATTTAGAACAAAAATACAAATAAAATGCTGACTTAAGTCAGTAAATCAACCATTATAAAATGAAAAGATTGATCATACGCTTTCTTTTATGCTAATTACACTTTCAAGATGATTTCTAAGTGTGATGCATTGTTTCAGATTTGCGCAATATCTGACGTTAAAAGATTCTCTGTCATTATTTTTTTTGGACCCTACTACAGAAAAACCTTCAATTGTGAAAAAAAAAAAAAAATGAACAAGCAGCTTTAGTTTCGTAAACAAAAGAAAAATGATTTTTAAACTTTTACGTGTCTTTTATCAGAAAACAACACACCCATAATGAATCCTATTTAACGGAGTTCTTGGTTCTTATAGTAATAAAACACGGTGTAATATATTAACATTATTAGTTATAGCCAATGGTCGGTTGATGACGAATTTTGAAATTTTGAATTTATTTGCTATAAAATAAGAATTTATTTGCCAGAACTGATTTTCATATTTCCACATCACATCAGTGAAAATAAGTTAATAAGTGTTTATAAGTAATCCCAATATTCACACTTGACTGATTACTTACTAACATAACACCTCCAGGCAACACATTCCTTATCGGTGACAAACCTCGTCACTTTGAGCCACGGCCAAAGGACGGTATATTTTTAGACCTCGCTAATGTGAGATTTGATCCCGCTTAGACAACAGGCTATTTGAGACATCAAGATTCGAACATGACTACTCGTCTCCCCTTAACATCTCCAATTGTATGCTGAGATTGATTGAAGGTCTATCGACATCGCACTCAAAAACAACACATGGACTCTATTGAAATTTGATATCATGGTCATATGATTGGTACGATGAGAACTAATTAGTGAACTTAAAATCATTTAAAGGCTTATTCACAGTCAATCAGAAAGTAGAGAGCAGTGAAGAGATGAAGCCAATCAGAGGCATTTACGCGAAAGAATAAATGCATCTGATTTTATACATATTCACTATTCACAGGTTACTACTTTAATTTGAGAGAAGCTAAAATCTGAAACCTCGAATTTAATCTTTCTAAAGAAATAAAACATTACAATGCTATTTCATTTCATGAAGTTAAAAAAAGTTAAAGAAGAGATTTTCTGGGTTTTGACATTCTTTCCTGTGTTTAGAAATGGATGCAGACGAATTATGCCTTTATCGTACGGCTTTTCAAACTTTAAGCATTTGCGACCCCCCTCCCTACAATAACAATGTGCTGAATTCAATAATGTACTTTGACTCTAAAGCTGCAACATAATTTTTATCATAAACCGCACAAATTATCAAGATTAGTATTCAATTTTCTATATGACAAGCTCATGGGAGTCACTAGTAATTATTAAACTTGTTCATCACATAGTATTGATAAATTAATTATCAAATACATTGAACAGTACTGATACATTTATTAGTATATTATATCATTGTAAATCTGTATGTTATTTTTTATTATGTCAGAATGTAATTTGTTTTGCTTCCTTTCAGTAAAGTAAACATTTTTTTTAAAAAAAAAATAATCTTTAATTTTTTATATGCTCGCGCCCCCCCCCCACAAATGGTTATCACGCTCCCCAAGGGGGGAGCACCCCACAGTTTGATAAACGCTGCTATAACATTCATCAATTGATATTATTTCATGTGATATGCATAATTTTTTGGTAGATTTTCAGATATTCAGGTCTGCGTTTGAAGAATTTTATGACCTTTCGGAGAGTATTTGATGAAAAGAAGTTCCCGAAACATTTTCAGCTCGTCAATTTTATAAGTATGCCCTCACATATTTGGAAATGTCACACACAGAAATTTGATTAGATATTTTTTGCTAACTATCTAACAATAAAATTTAATTTTCCTAGCTATTGCTTCGCTTTCATATGGCTCACAGCTTCAAAATTTTAAGATATTTCTTCTAGTACTAGACATTTGTCTATTCTCCCTAAAATGACTGAAAACTTTGAAGTATTTTGTTTTGGGGACTCGAATGGTATCTAATTCACGAAGTTTGGCAATCTGTGTGTTTGAGAAGAATTGGAATCAAAAAGTAACACATGTTGTTCATTGCATGCCTACATATGTTTGTACACTACTATATGCTATTTAAAACAATTTTTAAGATTTACTGTTTTAATACTGTAAAATTTTAATTGAAGGTGAACTTTAAAATTGGCGGAAATCGTCCAAAATATGGAAATTTTTTTAGGTGCGAATAATGATTCTGGTGAGTTTACTGAACCATATGGAAGAAAGCGCACGTGTCTAAGTAAATTGATTAAAAAGTTATGAGCATTTAAAAAAATTTAAATGGACCCAAAACTATGTAGACAAAAGCAGGAGCAAAGGTTGTCACAATTGTTTTGACGTTTTTTTTTAAATATTAGAATTAATATTTTTGTGTTTTAACAATCGCACATTTTAACTGCAACATTTAACTCCTTTCTTCGCTATTTGTTTACTTCCACTTGTTTTCAAAAGTCAGAAGTATTGCTTTTTTTAAAATTGCCCACAAAAAATTGCTGTCTGTTTCCCAGTAAAACTCTATCTCTACTAAATTTATTTTTTGCAACTAAAAGTCACAAAAAGCTTCAGAAACATATACAATTGTTCTGCAGTTACTTACAATGGATGATATTAGTGAGTGCTATTGAAAATTTAAAGGTAGGCTATCAAAGAGAAGGAGTTTGTGTGCATCCAAAGTACAGAAGAGATGGGAAAAATCACATGTGCCATTTGATTCTCATAGTACTATTTCTCCTGAACACTCTGGTGCTATGCATGCTGAAAATTCTATTAGCACTGAAGGTTCACATGCTGGTGAAAAGGAACAACATTTCAATGCAAGTGCCAACAAATTTCAAATGTTTCTTTCTGTACCTACATCAACTTTTTCAGATAGTGAGTAAAAGTTCATACATTTGGATGTAGTGATATGTGTGTCTTTCCTTTTGTATAACATAAAATGTGATGAATGTGACATGTGCTCATTGAATATTGAATGTAATGATGTTTATGGTTTTCCTACAAAAATAGAACTAAAATGTAAAAGCTGCAAATTTTTTTTAATTCTGTATTCTCTAGCCCTCGAGATGATGATAGCAAATGTTTCGAGGCAAATAAAAAGCTCGTTGAAGCTTTTATAAAAATTGGGAAAGGCCATGTAGCAATAGAACTTTTCTGTATGGCTATTGACATTCATGCAATAGATAAGAAAACCTTCTCAAAATGTTTACGCAAATGTATGAAGAAAATTGGATTTTTAAAGAGGATATTCTTGAAATTTCCTTTAAAAATGTCCGAAAACACCACAAGATTTTCTCGACACTGCTAATGGTTTTATAGATATCACCGTTTCATACTATGTGACATGACAGAAACGTAGACATTCGTTATTGTATGGAATATGAATTGTTATCGACATTATGACTGGGATCATTATCGATTAAAAAATCCTTTCCAAATATTGCCCAGAATGCACTACCGCAAAAATAGATCTTGGAGAAATAGTGCTGAGTACTCCATATGGCACAAATTACACCTAGCAGAATGCTGCAAAAGTTATGTAGGATCTAATGCTATGCAGAAGGGAACAAGGGCATCATATACTTTCAAAAAACTTATTTTTCAATTTTAGTTTTAAAAAATAGTGCATATTTTTCTGAATCTAAAAATGTATAATACTTATATGTTTGTTGATAAAATAGTCCTAAAATATGAAAAATAAAAATGTAAACAATGACCACGCCCCTTTTGGTATATTTTTAAATGGGTGGCTTCTCCTGTGCTTGATCTACATAAACTTTTGATTTTTTTCATTTGAATGTATAACCCCGCTATTTTTATCGACGTTTATTCATGAGCTATTGTTCCAAGTTGTGTGGCAAAATTTCTTACTTTAAATTTCAGTTTATGGCAATGTTTTGAACCACGTTAGTAGATAGAAAAAGCCGATTCTGCTGTAAAGGCGGTGCAGAGTTGAGTTGTTTTCCTCCTGTTGCTGGGTTGAGTTGTTTTCCTCCTGAGCAGGCAGTGGAGGCGGTGCAGAGTTGAGTTGTTTTCCCTCCTGCTGCTGGTTTGGGTTGTTTTCCCATCCTGCTGCTGAGTTCACTTGTTTCTATCCTGCTATGGTTTTGGTTTTCGAGTTGATGGGGGAGTTGAGTTGTTTTTCTCCTAATGCTAAGTTGAGTTTTTTTTTTTTTAAAAATGTGAAAAAATTGAAGTATAGGAATGTTAAAAGTGCTGATGGCGCCACCTATTGGTTAAACTATACTCTAATTATAGATTTTAAAATGATTGAAGAAAATAACATTCACATAAAAAAATAACAATAATAAATCCAGATTCAAACTCACAGCCCCAGAACAAAATGTCTCCAAAGAACAATAGTTTTTTAGTTACGCTAACCATTGTCCTATGAAGGCATACAGACCCGAAGAAAACTTAGGTTTATATTCTCATGAATTTAATTTTGCAAGCGAAGCAGATGGCAACATTTTCTTAATTAAAATGAAACAAAAAAATATTTCATTTATATTATTTTAATAATTTGTAAATTTTAATTCAGTATAATGATTACACATACACAGTAAAAATGTGACGTAGAATACTCGTAATCAGCGTGAACGGTTTACGATTGAACTTGTCTTAGCTTGTCTGATCTTGATTCTAAAAGACGACGACTGAATTCTACGTCAGAAATTATCTCAATGCTTAGAGCGGATGGATACATTGCTTTCAAACACTCAGCTAACAAAAAATATTTAATTTATATTATTTTAATAATTTGTAAATTTTAATTCAGTATAGTCTGATCTTGATTCTACAAGATAGCTGTGGAATGTTTTTAATCGTTTTCTTGAATGTTTTTTATAATAATCTTTTTTGAAAAAAATGAGCACTTTTTATTATTGGAACTTATAAATTATGTAACTGAAGAATTTTTGGAAAATCTTTGCTTAGATAATATTTTAAGAGAAGTAAGAGAAATGTTATATCCACCTGATAATTTTGAATATTATGAGAATCTGTATAAAATGATTTTTTAAATGTTTAATTTGAGTTAATTTTATTTACATTGTTCGTTAGTTTAATTTATATTGAGATACTTTCTCTTTAAAAATAAGTTTGGGTATATTAAAAAAAAATTATCTCAGAATGTTTAAGCGTAAATGATATTTTAAATACATTTCATACAAAAGTAAGAAAAAAAAATACTGTATAAATATTTTGTATAAGTTTCCGACAAGATTTGGCTTTAAAAAGTTTAGTTTTATAAATCTAAAAAAATTGGGGTTTTTTTTTTATACGGTTATATTGTTAATTTTTTTTTCATACTGCTTTCTAGTTTAATTTATGTTGAAATAGTGTCATTTTAAAAGATAAATATCAATATACGTCTTTCAAACAAATTATCTAAGTATGTTAAGCATAACTGATATTTTAAATATATTTTGTATAAAAGTAAGGAAAAATTTATGCTTATGTGTTTAAAGCAAACACTTTGCCTTTTCCAAAGAGTATAAATTGTATTACTATTCATTGCAATAACCATTTAGTTAAATTATTTTTTTCTTAATTGAATAGAAATAAAAAAAATTATTTATTATACATTGCTTTAATAACAAATTGTAAATTTTAATTCGGTATAATGATTACACATACACAGTAAAGATACAAAGTAAAATGTTTATTCAGAAATCAACATCTTGAATTGCGTTTTACATTACAATCCTATATATATATATATATATATAAATTACTGGAGAACAACAAATTGTAAAATTGATTTCAGTATAAGGATTACACAAAAAGATACAAAGTAAGTTGTTTATTTACAAAAGCAGCATTCCGTTTTACATTACAATCTTTTATTTACATTACAAAAATCACATTATTGCGAATTTATCACACCATTGGATTTTATGTCTTACTGCTCATTGAATAGGTCTAAATTCATCAATGACCAATGTCCATGGGCAAGAGTAGTAATGCCATCACCAGTAACAAACGTTTTGTCATCTTTATAATGACAGAGCAAGTTTGTTTTGTTTTATGCAGTGTATTGCATGAAATTTGGACCGAATTAATTTCATGTCAACATATTTTAATTTTTGATTAAAAAGACAGGCTTTGTAGTCCTCAAATGTTATTTTAATTTTTATAGTTTGTTTTTTAATTCCTTTTAACCACTTTTCAATCTTATTGTTTGTTTTGTAGGCATACATTTTCGATTTCAATCCTACATATTCTGTCATAATATTTCCCTTATTTTCATCCTTCATTTTCCCGATGACTTTTTTGTTAACAAGAGGTAAATTGTAAATTCTGTTTTTATCATAATCTGAATTATCATATAAGTTAACATCATATTTCATGTCACTATAAAAATCATCAGTTTTTATTTCATATATAAAAGAATCGGTGTCTATATACCTGAGCTTTACTTTCGAGTCATAACGGTGCTTCATGTACTCATACTGAAATGAATACATTAGAACTTTTGATATGTCTAAAATTACCCTTCCTACCTGTATTGGTTTAAAAAAATTGATTTTGGTTTTTTTTAGATGGACGGCCATTAAATTTTCAGAAAATTGTGTGCGTCGATTAAAATTTGATTTCGCTATTAACTTTCGAGCCTGCTCTTCTGTTGAGCATAAACGTATATCTACTCTTCTTCTTACATTTTCCATCGTTTTCCCGAATATGCTGTTATTCATTAGTTTGTAATAATCCTTCTGAAAGTCATTTACAGCTTTAGTTCTTAATTTAGTATTATAATCTATGTAATTTTTAAGCCAAGGAGATTGAAAAAACTTTAAAATGCGATGAGTTTTTTTCAAGACTAACCCTAATTTTAAATATAGCTTTAAATTAGAATAATGGAGAACATATTTTGTTTTGAGTTCCAAAGTAGTTAAAAGTCTTGGTTCTTAACAATTAGGTGGGGGCTTATTTTCAGGGGAAAGTCTGAATGTTTGTCATGCAAATCTGAAGGATATTCAAGATCTACTTACAAGATGTAACCTACATCGGATTCATCTGATAAATTTAAAATATCCTGTTCAGTTAAATTGTTATCACTCCAAACAAAATCTTTTAAGGGAAGATATTTACTCATTGCATAACCGTACAAATTGTTTGCGTCAAGGTACAATAAATATTTTTTCTCATCATCTGGGTTAAAATTAGACATATATTTGTTGTTAGCTATAGCATAACGATTGCAGCACTGACTTTTACCTCCTCTTACACCCTTTTCTATAAAAAGAAGCATGTCGTAATCTGTGAACAGTTCGATAGCTACTTTAGGTTGTAATAACATAGCATCCCATGATAAAGCTGGGGTGGTAAAATACCAACAGGGGTCAAGTCTATAAGTTTGCATGCATATTTTCCGAAAGTTTTCAAAGAGATCTGTTAACAATAGGACATCTGTTTTTACATAGAGATCACAGTATTCACCAAGATTATTTAAATGAAATTCATTAAATTCTTTACATGCATGATTATAATCCTCTACACTTATAGGCTCCTCATTTAGTTTATTGTAAAATTTGCTAATAGGTGGTAAACAAGAATCTTTACACTTTTCAAAACTATCAAAATAATCATACGGAAAAACTCCTTTTCTTAAAAGTAAATCTATTTTTTCTGAATCAAAATAATGTTTCATATATTTAAATTCATATTTTTTTAGTGTTTTTATCAAATTTTCCAAACTAGAAGACATGAATTTGAAAGAATCTAAAACACTTAACTGAAAATCATTTGAAATATTCTTACTGAAGGAAATATATTTTTCTTCGGTGTTCGGAATTATATGAATTTGTTTTTTATCATATCCTAACTCTTTAATAAAAATATGGGCGTCATACCCAGAAAGATTATGGAAGAAAACAGGCAAAAATTTGGGGGTTTTCATTGCTAAATTACAACTATTACAACAAGGGCCATTAAATTTTTGAGTAACATGATTATGATCCCTAACCTTGATATTGTTTTCGCGAAAGGTTTGATCACAAACATAACAATTTTTAGCATTATCATACAATTTCTTTTCTGATTCAGTCAGAGGTAATAAAAGTTTGGGTTTTTTATAAACATTTTCAATTTCTATTGCATCTTTTTCTAGATTTTCAATAAAGTTTTTTGGGGCATCAGTACCTCTATATACTACTGGATCCTTGTAATGCCCCCCTTGATAACTGATAAAATAACAAAAACCTATTGGGACATGTTTTTCATAAATATTAGCAAATGAAAAGTTTGGATTACGACAGCAAGTATCAGTTTTCCTAGTTACACACTCGAAATCCGCATATCCAACAAAGGGTATTTTTAAACAATGTTGAAAATTTTTAAATTTTAAAAACTTACTTGTTTCTGACGGCATTACTACCCTTGCAGGACTTTTATGTATACACATCTCGTTGTGCCGAAGAAGTTTGTATTCCGTTTCGAAAGCACTTAAACATATTTTACATACGTACGTTTTATGTTGGTGTTTTGAGAGTTGTTTCGAAACAAGTCGAGATAAGCTTTTAAGGTGACAGGACACCTTTAAAACTCAATTTTCGGTCAAAATATGGATTTTTCGTTTTTGATCAAATATTAAAATTCAATCTTTTATCTTTCTAAATCTGTAAAAATTTTGTTTCTAGCTTAATTAGAAGCCAAGTTACAGCTTTTTTAATATTACTTGATCATGAATTTCTCTGACCGGAAATGCCTTTCTGCTAACCGGAAGTGGCCCAAATTGTTTGTTTACGTTTCTCTTTCATGGTATATGACATGAAATATGAAAATTAATATACAAATATTTTGTCAGAAATTAAAATAGAATATTTGAGAATAAATATAAATGTATTTGGAAATACATTTTTCCTTTTTTATGTAGGAA
>BMAO01014211.1:0-43605 GCA_019973975.1 Trichonephila clavata
AATAATATGCCATAACATAAGAAAGATTTAAAACGTGCTCATGCATTCAGAACTGTAACAGTGATTACACGCGCAGGGTATGACATACCTGAAAAGGCGATATCCAAAAATATATATTTAGAATTCGCCTACAAGCGAAAACCCCTCAAAGGATATATCCTTAAAGTCAGCTGCACGAGAAACTATCCATTTTCCAAAAAAGGCTTAGAAGAAGAGTTGAAAAAAGTTAGACGGTGGGTATGACACACCCTGCGCGAGAAGTGTCGGCTTAAGAGTTTATTTCTGCGTTATACCGGTGTTTCTAAATGAATATCGGAGTTTTAACGCTTTTTATAGTATTTATTATATATAACTTGCAAGTATAATTCATAGGTACATTGAATAAAAGAGTAACTGAAACAGTTTTAAATACAGGTTAACAATTTTCCAACGTGAGCCCCATTTGTCACACGGCACACATCACGTCGATAGGCGAGTTCATCCCAAACTTTGTTCAGTGTGTCTGAGGTAATGCTTGCAACAGCTGCTTCAATCCTGCGTCTTAAGTCTGGAAGATCAGCTGGTAGTGGAGGAACGTACACACAATCCTCAATGAACCCCACATATAAAAATCACACGGTGTCAGATCGGATGAACATGAAGGCCATGCGAAACAAGCTTTATCGGCAGGTCTTTTGCGGCCAATCCATTGGTTGGGTACGGTTATGTTCAACCAATCGATGAGAGATGCCAGTGAGGCGGTGCACCATCTTGACGCCAAATGAAGTTATCTGGTTCCTTTTCTTCCAATTGAGGAAATAGCCACAGTTATAGAGTATCAAGATAGGCAGAACCAGTTACAGTTGGTTCTGCAGAAACGAAAGGAGCATTCACTTTCCACCGAGATATGGCACAAAAATATTAAATTTAGGTGAGACTCGTTGCAATTTCAGCAGCTCGTGAGGATTTTCTAAGCTCCAAATGCGCGCATTATGAATATTCACACATGTCCATTGAGGTCAAACATTGATTCAGAACTGAATTCGAGATAATCCCTAAGATTTTCATTATCATGCATCCACATGACGCTTGCAAATTTGGCGCGTAAACCGTAATCTGTTCGTTTTAGAGCTTGTAGCAAATGCAGGCGATGAGGACGTAGTTATAAGCGTTTGCGTAAAACTTTCCAAACAGTAGTCATTCGCATTGATAATTCACGACTATTGCGCCGAACTGATTTCTTTCGGCCACGCAAGAAAGAGTCTATCACTCGAGTAACACTCTTCGCTAAGCCTTGGTCGTCCAGTGCTTTTCCCTTTACAAAGACTTTTGTAAAGAAAAAAACTTGTTTCAAACTGATGATACCATCTACGAATGTTATTATCCTTTGGAGATTGGCAACCGAACTTAATAGGGAACGCTCGTTACACACTAATAGCAGATTCTGTCTTTTCAAACTGGAGAATACAAAACGCTTTCTGTTCAATAGTCGCGTGCAAGCACAAACATGCCAGCAAACAAAACTCGTTAAGTTGCTCTTTCACTCGATGTATGAGTCATACTAATATGTTATATGGAATAAATACTATAAAGCGTTGAAACTCCGATATTCTTTTAGGGACACCCGATGTTTCTGGGTCGTTGAAATTGTGTTTTGAAAGTAAAGGTTTTAATTATTTGTAGACCAGGATGCATAATTAAGACCTCTATCTACAAATGATGACGTCACGATCATATGACACATACTGCCACGTTTCAACTTGATTACAGTATGTAGCTTCTTATTGGCTGGTGTTTCTAATCATTGTCAATATTAGTGCTCGTTATAAGCGGAATTTTACGATGTATAATTATTTGTAATGCAATAAATTACATTAATTTTAACTTAATTCTTAATAATAAACAAAAAGAGAGGATGGGGGAGACTTTATATCATGTAAAGTTATGCAACTACAGTAATACATTATCAAACATACAAAACATTGCATATTAAAAATACATCAGCTAAGAGGTTCCTGTGTTATATGAATATATTATTTATATACACACATAATCCAAGTTAGGGAGAATTTTAATTCAGATGCTTTGAGTTATTAAAGTACTCAATTTGAAATTATATTTGAAATTTACATTCATTTCTTCATATTTTCATCTGCAGCTTAAAATTATTACTGGATTATTATAAATGATTTGGACTTTATGTACAGTTTTTCTAAATGCTTATCTTCATTTCTTTTCAATCTTTTATTATGTTTATATACACTGCTGCGTTTACAGTTTTAATGCAACCCACAACAATAAAGGGAAGACATGGGTATTTAAGTCATTATGACCAATATTTCAGGCCATACAATTTTTGGAAAAAACACTGAAATAATCTTTTTAATGCCTAATTCCATATGCCTTAGGTAATGAAAAAGAGGAGGTATATATATATATATATATATATATATATATATATAAGAGGGGATTTTGGGAAATAAATGAGGTCTCAAAGTCCTCTAGTGGAGTGATGTGGCATTTAGGAAGATGAGTTATCCATTTAGTTGTCCTCGTCAACTGACCACTGCTCATTGAAAATTCCAAAACATTTTAGAGAAGCAAAATGTTTTTAAGATTTTTAAATACATTGAATATAATGAACATAGAAATAAATAAAAATCTGAAATAAGTTTTTGTTTCATTCTTTTATAAGGACAAATGACAATTCAAAATATTTCGGGGATTAATAGAATTTTGTGCGTCTACATTTTGTTAAAAACAGATCATTTGTAGGAATAGATGTATATCATACAGCACAAGAATTATTTTTTTTTTTAAAAAAAAGGAAAAATAATTGTAAATAAATATTAGCAAAAAGAGTGAGAGAGAAACTAAATAAAACTAATAAATTTTGTAATTATTGAGGCTCTCTAAGGTTTATGTTATCATTTCTAATCTCTAATTGTTGATACTTGTATCTTTTTTTTCAAACAACATGGAGGAAGAAAAAAAAAGCATGCAGCAGCTTAATGTTTAAAGATAATTAAAACATTTGGACGACCATTTAATAAGACAATTAAATACTTTCGTTTCTTTTTTATTGCATGTAACTAACCAAAATAAGAATAAATTAATTATTTTGATTAATTACCTCTGAGAATTGACGTACATACGAAAATAATCCCCTTTTAAAAAACATTTAATCTTTAATCTTGTGCTTAAATATCTTAAATAAATTTAATGAGAATTAAAATTAAAATATACTGTCAGGGATATATTTAATCATAAGCATAAAAGGAAACAAAAAGCTTAAATGCATTGTTACTAAGTAAAATTGAAATGTTTAAAGTTTTAAAAAAATTACGGTTGAATATATCTCAATTACACTTCTGGCCATTAAAACTGCATTTGAACGCAATCAAACGACGCAGGAGAGAGAAATGATGTCGCAAACTTTGTATAAAAGGAAAGTTGAGCAGCGGATTCCTTATATATGGAAAATGCATTTGTAAATGTTGGTTGTTTATGAGAAAATCGTATTATGCCTCGTATAAGAAGGGGAAATGGCTACTGACACATGTCAGCGTTCGATAGCGGCAGAATCACGGCCTATTTAGAATGTTTATCGCTCTGTGATATTAATACTCGTTTTAGTCGGAATTCAATGACTATCACACCAATACGGATTCAATTATTGCAGTAAGATCAGACCGAGTGCCATAACGAATCTGAACGGTCTCCGGCTATTAACGTCCAAACAGACAGACATGTTATCAGGTAGGCATTGTAGGATCGTGCAGGCACATCAAGGAGATTGAGTCAGAAAGTGGGCTTGTCTGCAACACAACAAGTATCTGTACTAACAATGTAATGACGTATGGAGCAGCATGGACTGTTCGCACGACAACCATTATAGCGGCCTTTCTTGATATTATAGCATCAAGACGAGCAGGGATAGTGGTGTGCCCAAGGGCAAACTGAGGCAGTACACACAGTGGTTTTTTTTCAGACGAGTACCGATTCTACGAGCAGCATCGAGATGGATGTATCCGTTTCTGGAAGCCCTGATGGTCATGGTAGTCTAGTGGTCATAGTCACGAACTAGTGGCTGGAGTGTTGCGTGTTCGAATCCTGGTACCACTGAAGATCCACCATATTGAGCGGATTGATGTACGATAAATCTTTCGGGGCTTAATGTTCTCTCATTGGTATGGTTTGATTGTTTGGATGTGCCGAGAATAGGTGCCGTCCTTCTCACTTGACTGAGGTTCAAAAATACGAGGTACATCGCCAATAACCCTCGTATTGTTTAATAGTCTGGCGTTAATATAAGTATTACTCATTTTAGAAGCCCCAAGGAGAACGTGCATGGCTCGCTTGCATTCGATATCGGCATACAGGGTTGCACCGGCTGTAATTTTCTGACAAACAGTTGGGTCACAAAGTTCACTAGATTAAGAGAGGAGTGATCGTTGATGATAAAGGGAGAGGATTTAGAATCAACTAATGATGATGCAATCATTATACAACTGTTTTGGTGAGTGATTGTTTTTTTTATTATCAGAGTGAAAAATAAATAGGAAAGAAAGATGGCCCTATTCATATTATAACCGGATCAGAACTTTTTGAGACTGGTTTCGAAAGCATTGTAGATAGTACCGTAAAATAATTCACTATTCAAGTTGCATCTTCGATCGCACATTAGTATTTATACTAAAAGCAATTTCTGTAGTAATTTTTCATCAGTAACAAACATTAAATTAAGTGAACTTATATTGAGATTGCTAGAAATACAAACCTTCAAGAAGATTTTCCCCATTAGGATCCATCTCAAAAAATTGTATACTTTTCTGTAGATATATATCTGTTATACTTATAAAAGTCGCAATAAATTTCTAGTAAACGTTTCACAGTTTCAGTGAATATTTATGAGATTGAACGGGATTATCCCCTAATGCACTACACATAGGTGAGAGATTCATATTATCTGAGCCTTTTTTGAGTGATCAGTGTAAAAAGTATGAGGAGGATAGAAATCGGTACCTTCTGATCCGTAAACACGTACCATACCACTGGACCAAAATGATCACTTCAGTCCGGAGGCTGTTACTGGTTTATATGGATATCACAGCTACACAATTGTTCAAAGGTTCCCATAAATATTTTAAGGCCACAAATGTTACCATAAATATGTTAATAGAACACTTTGATAAACCTGCGATAGACCTTTGTTAGTTTACTTACAACTTAGTGTAATGTGATATACAGGGTGGTACCGAATTGATGGTACAAACGTTAAGGGTAGATACAGGACATTGTGTTGTTGTTGTTTCTTATCCCAGATGGTGTAGCTCAGCTAAAAAAAACCATAAAACCAAAAATCTCCACAAAATCCAGAAATAAGATAGGATTTCCTAAAACCTCATCATATGAAAAACTCAAACAATTCAGAATATGACTGGGAGAGGCCTGATCAGCCTCACACCTAGGACATTCTGGGAAGACTTTTCGGCCCTGTCAGGACATTGTAACAATCATTTATTGCGTGGGAATGTATGGGGGCAAGTGACGCGATCAGGCACAAACAGGAAAAATAAAAGAAAGAGAAATGGAGTTATTGGTTGGATGTGTTGTCGATAGGGGGGGGGCAGTAGATGTTTAGCCGCCGTTCAACATGATGCATATCAGTAGGGGAAAGCGAATTATGCTGATGTTTAAGATGGGAGACTTTACGTATGCTGAAAATGCAGGCATGCGTTGTATATACTGCAGTGGAAATGTTAATAGCAGAGCTGCTGTAGGAATGTATCACGCTCAGTTTCTTGATTGACGAATGCCTTGTCACATAATTTTTCAGCGATTACATCGTCAACTTCGTGAAACACTTTCGTCCCTCGTCACCAGACAGGATGCTGGTCGACAAAGAGCTGTACGCAGTCCAAGCCTGAAAGAAAGCATATATAACGTTGTGGTTGATAGACCCGAGTCAAGTACTAGAACTGTTGTTCATCACGCAAGTTTGAGTCATTAGACTGTTTGTAGAGTGTTAAACGAAAATCCCTTACATCTCTTGCATTTTCAGCGAGTACAAGCCTTAAATTCGGCAGACTATCTCCTCTGACTGCCAGTGGGTGATACAGCAGCTTCGTAGCTCATGTGTTGAACAGTTATTGTAGACAATACACTTGTGAACGACACTTTAAATAAACGCTTTCTTTCCTTTTGTCTTTTATATTTTGTGTTTGTGCCTCACCGCGTGACTGGCGTCCATACATTCCTATGCAATAAAGGATTGTTACAATGTCCTGTACCTACTCGTAAAGTTTGTACCATGAATTCGGGACCACCCTGTATAGTTATAACACACAAAAACACATCATATACAACATTACACAAGAGGCAGATATATAATTAAAACAAATATATATATCTAATACCCATATTAAAGATAAAGAAAGTCCTAAAAAAATAACTATTGTTTTACAATAAAGAGGAATCAAAAATGGAAAAATCGCTAAGGATGAATGAGGGTACTTCCTTCATTTTAACCTTAGAAAATAAAACTGATTGTCAATAAATTGATTTCAGATTTTATATTTTTTCGAATTTAAGAGCTTGTGCTGTTGGAACCAGGCCAACGTGTCATGAGTTTGAGCCTAATGTCACTGAAGACCAACCGTGTAGAGAAGCTGATATGCGTTAAACTTGTCGGGGTTTAAAGTCCCCTCTCTGGCGTGGTGCGGAAGCTGGAGACGAAGGTACCAGCTCAGGTGTTGTCTTTGTCACTTGACAATAGTTGAAAACTACGAGGTCCGTGGCCAATAGCCCTTGTGTTTCTTTGTTGTGTGATGTTAATATACATTCATTTTTGACTCTGCTATTTAAAACAAACTTTCCTCATGAGTATTTGGTTTCAATAGATTACACAGGGTTCAAGTCTTCTTAAATCTACTGTATCTCACGAAAGCTTCTAAGTAAATGCCATATTCAGATTTTATACCTTACTAACCGGTATACCCGTTCTTCGTACGGGTGAATCGAAAAATTAAGGTATACGACTGGTTTAAAATCATCATTTTCTTCAAAAAATCTAAATTTATTTTTAATCTATTTTTATAGCCTGTTTAATAAGCTTTCTAAACATATCTTACTTTTAACTCTGTGTCAAATAGAAAAAAGTTATAGCTGTTTTTGTTTGGGGCAGTAAGCCCAAAACGAAACCGGAAACTGAAATCCGAAACCGGAAGTGTTAGTTTTCGGTTGATTTTCAACCGCACAAAATACACTTTTTATTCATTCAAAATATTTTAGCGAATTATTTTCATGTTTAGTAAACTTTATTTTGCTCTATAAACATTTTAATAAATATATTTCGCTTTCAAATTGGCAACAATTAAATAATTGCAATGTTTATTTTGATTCGAACGAGTTGCTATCTTTTTGTCAAATACGGTTTAGTTAGAGCTCTTTAGATCTTCGTACTTATTCGTACTTTTATACAGAGTTATAGTTCTTTTCTTATTAAATTGAAATTGTCATGCTAAAAACAGGATCAGTACAGTCAAAAAAGAAGAGATTTCATGGAAATTGTTATACTCGCTCAATCGTGAGTTGAAGTCTTCGAGTTCCAGTGCAGGTGCGATCAAACTGAAAGAGAGCAGTTTTCTTTTAGGTATAGATGTTCCTAATAATAATAATGCTCGAGAATGCTGGGGAAACTGCATTATTAATTTAAAAATTTTAATGTTTTTTTTTCCGTATTATGCTGTCCTTTTTGTTATTCAACTTGATTACTTCTCATAGAGGACTCAAGATTTGGCATGTGTTCCAATTTCTCACTAAAATGTAAAAAATGTTCTTTTACAAAAGGCTTTTCTACTTCTGAAAAAGTTGGAAAGAACAACATTATTATGTGTTTTGTTCGTGGCTTTTAAGACTTGTGGGCAAAGGATACACCACAGGAAAAAAATTGTGTTCGACACTTTGTCTTCCATTCCATTCAATGTTCTCTTTTCGACAGCAAGAGAAATCCATTTTAGAACACGCATCATTTGTTGCCGAAGAAAACATGTTAAGGGCTGCGAAAGAAGTGAGGGAAGTAAAGCACGATAAAAACAAAGTGATCAGCTGTGGTGTATCAGTGGATGGAACGTGGCAACGTCGAGGCTATTCCTCTTTAAATGGCTGTGCAACAGTTATATCCATTGACAATGGCAAAGTGTTGGATACGGAAATTTTATCTTCGCATTGCAGAATATGCAACGTGAAGAAACCAAATATTTCGAAGGAAAATCATGTATGCTCAAATTTCGCTGAAAGTTCTGGAAACACGGAGCCTTTCGTTGTTTTCAGAATGTTTGAGCGCTGAAAACTTCTACGAAAATTGCAGTATTCTGAGTATTACGGTGATGGGGATTCGAAAGCATTTGAAACCGTGAAAAATGTATACGGTAAAGATTCTGTTACAAAGTTAGAATGCATTGGACATGTGCAAAAGAGGGTTGGAGGACGTCTGCAAAAATTGAAAAAGAACATAAAAAGTCTTGGGGGAAGGGGAAAATTGACCGACAAATTAACAAATAAGTTGCAGAACTATTATGGTATTGCAATTCGAAGCAATGTTGGCAATTTGGAAAACATGCAAAAGGCTGTTATTGCAGCCTTTTTTCATTATTGCTCCGGTAAAAAAAAAAATCAGATGCACGGTCAATGTCCAAAAGGTGCGAACAGCTGGTGTAAATTCCAGAGAGCAGAATTTGTTGGAGATACATTGAAAGAAAAATCAACGGATCTTCCAAATTCTGTTATAAATTCTATTAAAAAGACTTATATGGATCTTTGCGATCAAAATCTTCTAAGAAAATGTCTTCACGGGAGAACTCAGAACTGCAATGAAAGTTTCAACAATGTCGTGTGGAGTATAATTCCAAAAAAGACCTTTGTTGAGTTACAAACACTCCGCTTAGGGATTTATATTGCAATAATACTTTTTAATTCTAGGTTTGCTGGTCTATTACCTCTACTTGAAAAGTTAGGAATGGAATTAGGGCCTGAAATGAAGGGATATTTTTGGTATCTCGACAATACGAGAATTGTTGATTCAACGAGGCATTCTAAGCCAGATACGAAAGTGTCTCGTAAAAAAGAAAGGCCCTTCAAAAATGTAAAAGTTTGAAGTATGAGGTTAAGGAAGGCACCACGTGCAAACCTGTGGAGAGTTTTAATACCTTCCTAAATCTCTAAAAAGTTTTGTTGCAAATATAAACTTTGTTTTGCATTTTCTGAAGAATGTTATTTTTGTACATAACGGTAAGGGTGATATTTCTTAAATTAATTGAAATATTCTTATAAAATTTTTTGAGTTTGTTCTTTGTATTATAATGAATGCTTTCTGCTAAAAGATAAGGATAATTTTTCAATTAAATTATTTTCTAATGTAATTTTATATGAAAAAAAAATTTGTGTTTTTTATGTCGTAACACCTGTATTTCATAATTTTATTGTAAAACTTGAGTTTTTTTAATAGACACAGCATAGTTAACCATTGAATGATTGTATTCCTGCAAAAATTTTGTTTGTTTTTATAATATATATATATATTTATATATATATATATATATATATATTTAGAGTTTTGTTAGGGAAAGAGCAAATTTTTGTAATATTTTGGTTCAAATTTCTCATTATTTTGAAAAATAATTTTTCAAAAAATTCTTTTTGCTGTATTTTTATAGTTTTGCAACATATTTGTTTAAAAAATAACAAATAATTATTTAAGTCATATTTGAAAAAATTGTCTCTTTACCCAGTCGGATACCTTAAGCAACACAAATTGAAGGATAAAGTAGTTTTTAATGAGTTAATTTTACGTGAATTGCAAAATAAACAAAAAAAGCCTTTTGAATATCTCACCTGAAAAAAAAATCATTTTTGTTAAATTTTAAGTATGTAGTACTAATAGCTGATATAAAGGATTTTTTTTTATCTATAACGCCCTTGTAACTCCCTTGTGTCCCCGAATTTTGAAAACACCTTCCCAAGCTGATCTCTACTCAGCAAAAGTAACATATTGTTGCCAATTTTGTGTAATTAATGCTTAAATAAGTATAAATAATTTATATATGGATGCGTAGTATAATTCAATATTACTTTTTGTTGTATTTATTTTATGTTAAAATTGTAATATTGGCAAGCAACGCCGTTCCTTACATTATAATAACGATTCAATGGAAACATAACGAAATGTTGGCGATAGATCCAAGTTAGCATCATTTTTGGCGATCATGCTGGCAACTAGGTCATTGATTGAATTGGTGCCGAAGTTGATATGCTGTAGCTTCATCTGGTAGGGAGCTGCAACAAAAAGGATAGCTCAAAAACCTTCTCCAAAAAAATATACATGCCAATTTTCATAGTGATCGGTTGAACGGTGTTGGAGTGAAGCGAGGTCATATATATATACAAACATCCATTTATAAATATATATTGATTTTCCTTAGTTTGTCTGTTTTTGAAGCTATTCCATTGAGACTTTATCATGGGACGCATACGTCCTTTTTTTATCGATATATTTGTAAAGTAATACATTTTCTCCCTCACTTACTTTTATTTCTGTTTCCGTTAACTAGATGCAAGGTCTATCCGCCGCCAAGAAGAAAATTGTGGTCGTGTTGACACTTTCTACTGTAAAGGATGATTTATTACACACATTATGTTATTATAGTTAATTGTATCATTATTGCAATTGAGTACCGTCTGGACCTTTCTGCATAATTTATTCAAATCCTGGTCGGATCCTATTTGCCTCTGTCTCTTGGGAGAAATATCTACATCATAAAAGAAAGACTATAAAGAGCTCTTTTACTTTCTCTGTTTGCTCACTATTTCGTAATCAGCTTATTTGATCGTGTGTGTATATATATATATATATTACATTTTACTTGTAAACGCATTAAATTCATTGAAACTGACCATTGATTTTCACAGACAACTTTATTACAATTAAAACTTTATATATATTTCTTGACGTTATGTTACCCAAACAAGCGTTACATAAAAGCAGCAACAAAACACAGACGCAAACATTTCAACAGATAAGAGCATTTTCATCTTCGTTACAAAAGATTTCAGTTTATACACTGGTGTGCAAAAATTAAGGACAAGACGGTTTTTTCAATATAACTTTGTACAAAAGCATTCCAAATCAACACATTTCATACCGTAAGATCCCCAATACGTAAGGACATGAGTAATGTAAGCAACACTTACTAAAAGAGAAATCAGAGGGATAAGAAGAAGCTTTATTGAAAAAGTAGCATGGAGCGCAATGCGACTGAAGGCCAAAACATCCCTGTGATGTGTGTCCAGCAAGACATATCCGGTCTTTAGTAGGGGATATGATCTCCCCTGACTGTTAGGCAGGTTTCGCAGCGTCTGCCCATGCTGAGAATGAGGGTGTCAATGAGTTGTTGAGGCATTGCTGCCTATTCGGCTTGCAGCGCCAATCGAAGCTCCGGAATCGTTACTGGTGGTAAGGTACGAGCTGCCAAGCGTCTGCCTAGAAAATCCCGTACATGCTCGATGGGATTGAGATCCGGAGATCGTGCCGGCCAATCCATACGTTCAATATCCTCACTCTCTAAGAGCTGTTAGGCAGCTACTATGCGATTACATGGTGCATTGTCGTCCATGAAAAGGAACTGCGGACCCATAGCGCCTCTAAAAAGACGCACATATGGAAGAAGAATCTCGTTACAATAACGGGTCCCGTTGACTGAACCTTCGTCGAAGATGTGAAGGTCTGTACGACTACCAAGCATGATTCCTCCCCAAACGAGAACACCGCCACCTCCATACCTGTCCCTTTCAATGATGTTCGAGGGATGATTGCGGCTTTCCCGCTCTCTCCAGATGAGTTTGCGATGAGAATCGCTACTCAGACTGAATCTGCTCTCATCTGTAAAGAGTACTCGTCCCCATTCATTGTCTCTCCAATTCCGGTGTTCCCGGCACCACAGAGAACGCCTTCTCCGATGGGCAGGCGTTAGAGGTACACACCGTACAGGGCGTCGTGCAAACAGACCACCACCGTGCAGTCTTCTGGCCACGGTAAAACGCGATATCGGTCTTCCAGTCACCTGTTTCGTGTGTCTAGCGATTTCTCCCGCTGTCTGCCGCCTGTTTCTTCTGGCCTGTAAGGCAATATACCGGTCATCTGTGGGTGTGGTTCCTCATGGACGACCACTATTGAACCCCCAGATAGCTGTTCCTGTAGTTTGAAATTGTCTCCAAAGTCGTGAAACGATACTGTGAGCAATTCCGAACTCTGCAGCCACACTTTCACACTGCGACGTTCCTCCAACTTTACAATGATTCGACCTCGGGTAAAAGCATCCCGATATGGTCTAACAGATTGATTATTCGCCATTTCTCGCTGATGCAGCAACTCGGTGTGATTTTAACTGCTATACGGTGTGCAATCTTTTTGCCAGAAATACTAATCTTACACCGACAACATGCTTTACTACTCAGACACTCCCCATTACGTCTACCTGCATATCTGCGCATGTGCTACCGTACATCACCTCACTTAATCTCCTGTTGGTATTTCTGTCCGCTCTGCTCTTCGTTCAGCTATATGCTAATTTTTCGCTTCGTCTTAATTTTGCAAAGTGTATTTTGTTAGCTAGCTTTATCTGCTCGATTATTTCAGTTTTCGCTCTTAGATTCAGCAATGTTGCATCCTCTCACCAGAAAATTTGACGACGTGGCACTATTTTAAGAGCAAAAGTTACAGTTAAAATTGCATTTTCCATTAAGCGAGCAAATAAAAAGAATTAAGCATGACGTAAGAAACATGTACCCATGGTAATTTTCCTGGCAGAAATAACTGCATGGATATTGCCCAATCTGCAGGTTCTCTGGCTTTATATCACAGGTCTTCCAATTTTGTCGACTTATGGAATCATTGAAACTATGGAAGGTGTCTCCGGGGAACCCCATAAAAAGCCTTGGAAGGATATATCTTGAAATAGTATTTTCAGTTGCAGATACTTTAAGTAAAAACAGTTTCAAGAAACGCTGTATTTTTATTAAAATTTTTTTAACCTAATATTAATGTAATTTACACTTTAATTCGTGGTTACCATTGTCTTATTCTTAATAACTACACACACAATAAGTGTTTTCAATTTTTTTTACACAAGCCACTGAAGTATAGGAATATTGAGGATATCTATTGTGGAATTTCATATTCTCTGTCAATTTTCTTTTATATTTTGTTTTTTGTAGCTACATTCTTTGAGAAATATTTTTAACCTCAATACATTGTTCAGATTGGCATTAAAATATCAATAATTGTGTGAGGAACTTGTGCATATTCTGCAATTTTGCATCCTAAAGTTTTTAGGGGCTGTTTCTTTTTTAACACCCTTTTATAAGCTTCACTTGTATGTAACGGAATCTTTGAACTCGATTTTTACCCACTTTAAAAGGTCAGATTAATTCTAAATTTTGCTCACTTGTCCAGGACTGATGACTTACAATAATTTAATAATTTTGTTCCATTGTCTTGATTAGGATCATCAGGATAACGATTTCGCCTTTTCAGATCCCATCCTGCATCTGGCGATTAATGTCAGATCCCATTTCCAGATTTGGCGACTAAAAGCTTAAATTACAACTCAGTTCAATCGACTGTAAAAGGGAATTTTTTAGTTTTTTAAATTATAATTTATTAAATTTAGGCCTTACGTTGAAACTCTTGATATGTCGATAAGCTGTAGCTTCACCTTTATAGGCAAGCTGTCTCGTTTATCCATTCATGTTAGAAGTACGTGACTCTTACTTATTATTTTAGGTTTTATTTTAACCATAAAATATTTAGTTATATTTAATTTTACAAGCTTCGCCCATCCGGTATAATGGTTAGCAACGCTGACTGCTGTGCCGTAGAACTTGGGTTCGAATTGCAGAGAAGACATGGATGTTTGTAAATGTATAGTACCTATGCGGCATGGGGGTACTCTAAATAGCCGTCAAGCCGCAAGTCATCTCGTAAGATTGGTGGAAGGGGAAGAGAGGTGGAGGCTCCTGCCCCGTGTTCTCCCTCAAAATTGAGGGGGGGGAGAGGGAAACAGAGCTAAAAATTTGCACTGTCACCTGCATGGGGCTCAAGGTCAAGGCCAACGATTGGCGTACATCTCATTCTCTTGCCATGATGAATTTCGTGGGCCTGGATCTAACGCAGTCGATCAGGTGGCATAAGGAACAACAACTACAATTTTA
Source organism: Trichonephila clavata (assembly GCA_019973975.1). Taxonomy (NCBI): domain Eukaryota; kingdom Metazoa; phylum Arthropoda; class Arachnida; order Araneae; family Nephilidae; genus Trichonephila; species Trichonephila clavata. The sequence continues at coordinate 14,248 of BMAO01014211.1, forward strand.
CAAGCAAACTGCCTTTTATAAAAATTGCAGTTTTAATAAAGTTTTAGCGCTTTAATTAAACAAATAATGATCATGTGCGGAAACTCTGTCAAAGTTCCAGGAAAAATTAAGGTTCCTAGACATCCAGTTGGTTGACTTCTGTCTTACATTTTACAGAACTTGAACCGAAGAGCTGCGTATCTCGCTTCACTTACAATACTGGAGGAGATGACTACTTCAAAATTTGCTCAATTTTCTGGAAAATACTTGATGTTGCATTTCCAGTGTGAAATAAGGTATAATTATGATCAAATAATAAAATTGTTACAAAATACTCATAGCAAACCACAGACTCAGATCAATCCTAATTGGTCCTGCTTTTCTTTAATTCCCAGATATGTTCTCTTTTTTTCTATATTATTTACCTTTCACGTTTATTCTTAAATTCTCTCCATTTACTACTCAATGATTGGTCGAGCTTCTCACCTAAACTTAAATGCAAAAATAGCTGACATCTTTGATCAGCCATTCACAGAAGCTCCACTCGAATATTTATATCTAAATATTTTCTCTCTTTAACTGGGTCTCCTCTGCTGCAACCGGATTGTCTAGGCATCACTCCACACACTCCCGTCCCGAAAAAAAAATTTGTTTTCTAAGTCAAGATTTTTTCATCAATTTTTACCTTTATTTCATTTAATATTTGTAAATTTATTCATAACAAAGTAATTTTTATTTTTATTAATTTTCATTTGTTATAATTTAAATTTTAAATATTATTTATTAAAAAGGGGGCAATTCGAAAGCGTTTTAATGTCATCCATAATGTCCTGAAAGAAGATGAAGGTTCGGAAGAACTAAGTGCTCCCTCCCCACCAAACTACAAACCAAGAGCAAAACAAATTTGTATTTTATGTGTTCTTTTCATGTAAAGAAATGAAGGAAACGTGAAATACTACAAAAATAATATTGACATGAGCATTTGATTTCCCGATATTTATCAAAATCATTTATAGGAATCAATTACAAAAAGCGAAGGAGTGTTAAACCAGTCAGAAAAATAATAATTCACCTCATAATATGTGCTCAAGGGTGGATAAATACTTTAAAATTATATAAGCCAATGGAATGCCAAATTTAATAATGAACATCAAACGGTTTTACTATGATGTTCTTTGACATTTTCAAGAAAATGTAAAACATTTAAATGAAAAAGCTGTGAAAAAAGAACTCCGTTTAATTTTGCATTTTGGGATTAGTAAGGCAAAAAAGATTTATAAAACAAGTATTGAACACGATATTTTTTATCAAAAATTTTAAAGGCTCATTGAAAAATTATCAATAAAAGGTATTAAGGCATTAATTATTCGTAAATTTTAATTTTGATTGATTGGATTAAATTATATATTTTTATCTTTATTTATTTTATGGTCCATTATTTTTACCAAATATTTTTTACTCTCATCCCATCGAAGAAACGACGCCTGTTATCTGGAGCTTGTAGCTACAGATAAGTAGTTCCCTCTCAGCGCGTATGCGTAATCTCTTAAAGTTCAAAACGGAATTTAAATTTTTTATCGAACGGCTATAAACAAAAGACGTCTATAAAAATCGCTTTTTTTTTCTCTACCTTCATGCTTTCAGAGTTAAATGAGAGTAAAAAATGAGGAATGAAATTTACCTTTGAGATTATTTAGTCTGAATAGCTAAAAAACTAAAAATTTTAATATATACATCAAATTTATTACTAATTTACTCAAAACAATAGTCAAATTTCCCCCAATCCCAACGGGAAGACATCGAAAAGCAAGACAATTAACGTTTATCAACTCATATATATATATACCAGGGCTAAAAAAGGAGGGACACAACTAAAAAAAGGAGGGAGCAAGAGAGGGATATGTTGCCCAGATGAATCATCTGGGGGCTCCATACTAATTTTAAATAATGGTGAAGGAGCTTTAGAATGATTTCTTTTTAATTCTGTAAATTTGAAAAAAAATAATTATGTTTTAATTTTTTGTATGCTTTCTCTTTTTCTTGATTTTTTTTTTGTTATTTAAGTAAACAGACTGTTACCGAATTGAATCGACAAATTCAGTGGAGTGATAGTATGCAGCATAGGGTTGTGACAAATCAGAACATGGAGTTGCAAACCACGTTTAGTCCGTGAAAATCGCGATAATAATAGATGTCGGGAGCACAATGAGCCAGATGATGGGAATAGCCAAACTAATGCAGGGATATACATATACTGCCCGAACGTTTCAATGACGCAAAATACTTTGTTTTCTTACAGCACGTTAAATTACGAGGTCCATCGTCAAATGCCCTCGAGGAGCTGAACTGTGCGACGCTAATTTTCACTCACTCACTTAATTGCACGTCCTTCTGAATTTAAGCAGGGAATACCGCCCAGTGCGCACCGAAACGTGGGGTTCATATATGATGGTGCATCAGCACATTTTTCGATTGTGGTGCGTAACCACCTCTACTTATCCCATGAGATGGATTGAAAGAGCGGACCTGTTGCTTGGCCTCCACACACTTCAATTCCTTACGTTTCTTCTTCTGGGGTCACCTGAAATCTTATATGTACGAGACGACGTTGGCTGAATTGGAGGATATTGCGGTATGGATCATCGTCATTTCAGTTGACATCTCCAGAACACTGGAATTGTTTGAACACGTACGACAATCCTTCGTCCGTCTGTACTATGACCTATGCGGCTGCAACTTCGAACAATTCTTGTGACAATCACTTATTACATATCTGACTTCGAGCGGTGATGAATTGTTAGTATTGTAAACATGCTTTACGTCTAATAAACGTATTTCTTACCACTTCTCAATCTACTTGACATCACACCCTTCATAACTGTTTTTGCAAATTACTCCAACTAAATGTGGTTTGTGACCCCTCTTATATGGTGATTTGTCGTTTCAATGCCGCCTACTACTACCCCTCTGGATTTGTCGGTCTAATTCGGAAACACCCGGTATCTTCAAAGCATAATATTTACCCTAATTATTTTCTTTTTCATACTTTTCAAACTTTATTTCCTAAAACTCAAAAATGTCCGTGGAAGCATAATGGCCAACTAATGGTTATAACTTGTTACAATCTTTTCACGAAGTGCGAAAACTAGTTTTGTCCATGGGTTCTGATACCCCTAGCTACGCCTCCAGACTGTCAACTCCGATGAATGAATATTCATTGTGTTAAAATTGGTGACTGGCTTTATTGCAGCATAGTCGTAGGTTTGAGTCTTGGTGTCACTTAAGTCATGTCATGTAATGGAGATGATAACGCATGTAAATACACGAAAGCTTAAAAATATAACATTGTCCTTGGACATGGTGAGTGGAGTATCAATTCAATATCACTCGATCGAGATTCAAAATTAAGAGATACTTCGCCAATAGTATTTATTAATTTAGATTAATGATTCTCAAACAACGGAAAGTGCCTCCATAGGGGCGTAATTACCGTAAGTGGAGGCGTATATCAAAAAGTCGAAAATAAAAGAATATCTATATATAAGAAAATTATTAATTTACTGAAAGGAAGCGCAAAACCGTGTAAAAAAATAAAATGCAATTTACACTGTTATAACATACTTATGTTGTTGTTGCTCATCTCCATGTCTAGCCAAGCTAGACGAAGTCCATGATCTCATTCACTCTCAAAAAGTCCAACACCATTAGAGGGTCTTCATATAGATCTTGTTTTGTAAGCCCCAGGCAGTCACACACAAGAATGTATTCTGGAGATGCCTGGAAGGCATAACACATAGCACAAGTAGGAAAAACTTTGTCTCCATGTTTAAAAGTCAAAGTTCGGAAGTGGCCCCTCCGGAAACGAGATAAAATAGTTTGTTCCTGCCTGCTGCGTTGGAGGGAAAGAGAACCACCAGGCGTTTAGTTTCATACCAGTGATGAGCAGGAGGAATAGGTGATAGCTTGTTGGTAATATAGGTGTTGTGATTTATGGACAGGGTGGTCTGAGTGGGTGGAGTGTGGTTGACACCAGCCTCAAACCCCACCCACGTGGTCTATCTCGATAGAAACCATATGTAACGGATTCTATCTCAGTTGAATCTTGAACTTGGCTTCAGCATAACGATTTGTGCTGTTGTTTACTCGTAATTCTTGGCTTCGGCGTTCCAGGTGCCGTTGTTTACTAGGATGTTTATCTTGAACATTAGAATTATCTTTAGTTTCAGTCTAATTAATGAAATGGTTTAATTTGTTAAAGATTGTTAAGTTTATTGTTGAAAGTTATTGTTACCAATAAATCCAGGAAAAGACAATTTTAGGACTCCAAAATTATTATTATCATCATGTTATACCACCACACACACGCAGCAGTATTCACTACAATAGGTGGAGTGCAGTTCTCAATAGGTGAGAGAGGCCGAGTTTCTAGTGGGTTGAGCTGTGCCATCTTTTGCTAGGGCATCAACAATCTCATTTCCCGCAATGTTAACGTGATAACATACTTATAAATGTAGTAAGGAAAAGTGACATAAAATACTTATCCTACTTCTTAAAACTAATTTGCTTAAGATATCTATTACTTAAAAGTAACACATACAAAATTTAATTTCTTTTTTTCTTTCATAATTTATACGGTTCATAATTAAGGTCGTATTATAACTTTAGCGTTAAAATACATTATTATTGCATTCAATACATTGTTATTGTAATGAAGGGGGCGCGATGAAAATTATGACGGAAAATTAGGGTGCAAGTATTGAAAGTTTGAGAAGCACTAGTGTGTAACTTCAAAAGTGCGACATTAGTAAACAGGGGACAATCTAGGGAAAATTTTAGTGACTATTTCTTTTCTAAAAAAAATTCAATCAATTTTTAAATTAATTTCTTGAATAAAATTAAAGCTATATCTTTATTTCATGGACTCATGAAATAAATAAATTTGACGCGTGTTGACAGTTCCTTTTGTAATGCAACCTAAGATAATTAAACATATTAATTAATAAAGACGATAAAATAATTTGCCTGGTGTTCATCAAGCAATTTATGTTTATTTTTCATTCTTTTCTCAAAAAGAAGATGATTTCATGCTTTGTATTTTATAATTCTAAGCGAGCATAAGTTCGAAAACACAAAAAACTCGCAATCAAACCTCGTCGCGTTGATACTTAAAAGAACAGAAAATGTGTTAATAATGAAAAACTAGTTTCTTTTCTTTTATTTCCGTAAATCTCGGAGTTAATTAAAGATCTTTAGGAGAGATAAAAATAAAAATGGCGAGAAAAAGTAGAATAGTAAGGAATAGAAGTTTGTGTTTGTGAACTCAAACTATGCCAAACATTTTTAATTAAACTGATTTTGCAGTGACTCATGTTATTTTGTATTTTCTTTTCTTGCTTTATTTCTTTTTCTTTCTTTTTTTTTTAAAAAAAGAACCTCTTTTTATTAAAGAGACGAGTGTGCCCCCACGCTTTTCAGAAAGGCTGTTGGGATTATATATAATACGCCAAGTATTTACAATTACCTTTGGCATGCGTGATTTTTAAAATAGTTGAAATACGATTTAATTAGATACAAATTGGCGACATTTTCTTCCTTTTGAATAGTTTACTCAAAACGACGAAAAAACAGATTGAATGTAAATAACGAGATGAACCATAGGTAATTATTACGATTTTGAGGAAATAAAAAGACTCGAGAGATGTTTTATTTTAAGATCTGAAACCATGCGCGATAATTTGTGAAATGAAATGTAATTTAATTCAATTTTTTAATTCCCTACGCTTCAAGATAAATGGTTAAAGGAATTATTTTTCATCGTTTTAGTTCATCATGGTCTAAAAAAGCCTAAATTAAGGAGAAGAAAATTAATGTTACTTACTTGAATTCACTTATCTTTGTAGAACATTTCTTCAAGAATTATTCTAAGTTCGGAGAAAATTGACAAAAAAATTCAGTAATTTCTTTCTTATGTTAAAAAAATTAGTTTGAATAACAAGTTTGTGAAGGAACAATTAAACTTGTTCATACCTTTTACATAACAAGTGAAACACTGCCTAGATTTAAAGCAAATTAACCAATCTGCATTACAATTTAAATACAAACTTCATGAATTACGCCAGTATTTCTTTCCTCCTGACACATACCTTAGAAAGAATTATATTTATAAAAGAAGTAAATTATATTCCCCAGCAAATGATATGCTTTATGTATTTATACCATGAATGTTTAAGGGAAACATTATTGGAGACAATAGGATTGTACATTGTTCTTCGATATTTTATTCATTGGTGCAACCAGTACAAAATTTGTCTATTTAAATTGAAGATTGTTAGAGCTACCAGCATTGATGAGTTTTTTAAATATATTGTCTTTATCTTAAATATTAAGGCAATATGGTACCATCTTCACAATTTTTTTATTTTTAATATTTGATATTTGGTTTTAATTGTATTTTATAAAGGTTAATATTTAATAATAATTCCATACAAAATTTTTTAATTTGTTGCAAATTGTTTGTAAAATTAAAATTTTTTTAGCTTTTTTAAGCATTTTTTAAATCCCTAAGGCTTTTTTAAATATGGCTTTTTTCTTTCAAATTTTTTTCCAAGTACCTTATAATATACTACATAACACTGTACATGGGTTTTTTCTGCTACTGCTCTTTATTTTTTTATTAATTTTTTTATAGTTAAACTACCAAAAATTCCCAAAAAAACATTAATTTTGATTTTGAAATTTTTTAGAAAAAGTACTAAACATGTTAGAGCTAATTCCATGCACAGTTTTACAAAACATACATTTCAGAACATGTATAAAAAATTTGAAACCCATACATCAATTATTAAAGAGCCTTAGGGTTTTGAATAACAGTATATGTACAAAAATTCAACATGGAGAAATATGAGTTTGAAGTTTTCATTCCATGAATAGCATGATATAATATTCATCGAATAGTCTGAAACTTTTATGAAATGTTAATTAGTTTATTTAAAACTACTTACCATAAAAAATTGCACAAATGTAGAACAATTAAACAGTATACTGCCATAATGAATATATAGAAAAAAAAACGAATGAAAGATCAATATTTCATAAAACTTTACCTTAATAATTATTAAAAAAAAATAAATACACACACTTCAGAGCTAATTCCGTGCTCAGAGCTAATGCACAACATGTACAAAAGATGTTTATGCCTTTATTTTTTATTTCCATGATTTTAAAAGCCTTCGCATGTTAAATATTGTACACGAATAAAAGCAAAATCGAATAGCAATTTATAGGTAAAATACATCAAAATCTAAGAACTGTATATGTGCATTTGTTTAAATAAATTTCTTAAAATATTTTAATAATAAAAGTGTTGAATCTCGCACACATGGGATACATATATATATCACCAAAAACAAATACATAAAAATGGGAGAGTTTTTCTATTCTTGTGAATTAGATTTTTAATTATCTGAGTTATCCAAATGAGATTTAGTATTTGTGCTTTGGGAGAATCCGTTTTGAAGTTTTAATTTCATTCATAATAATATCATAAAAAGCACGCACACCTTTTAAATCTTGACCAAATCCATTTGATCTTCCAGTAAATAATTCACAAACTAGAATTTTTGCATGGATTGCACAATTCTTTCTTAAAATGATTTATTACTGCATATATAATGTCAATCTCATTGATGCGCATTAGAAAAATAATTAATTCATTTTTTATCAGGCTTTTTTTCTAGCAGATAATCTGAAATGTAGGCGTGGTAGTTGCTGTTTAGCATCAAACATTGCTCCATTACTTAATGAAAAATGCAGGTAAAGCTTTGAAATTTTGCAGGCATTTTTATAAAGAGTCGGGGTATCAAATAAGCCAATAAAAAATTTTCCGACAGTTTAATGATTTTTAGGGTACCATATCGCCTTAATGTTGCGAATAAACCATGTGTAAATGGCATTACAGTATCCATTCTGTTAATGTCACATGTCCAGTCAAAACGATGTTGAGGTCAGCTGTATTTATTTGAGATGGTTTTTATATTTTATACATGTTACATAATTGTTTACATCACTAGTTAGACTAGTTCACTTGGTCTAGTCAACTTCTCCATTGAGTTTATATTCAGCCAGTTGTACTAAGCCGTGCTGTCATCTAATGTTCAATTTACGAATCACCACAAGGGTCGATTACAAGTTGTTGACTTTAGCATGAATGTTGAATCTAAACCATAAATTGTCGGCTCGCAAACTTACCATGCCATGCTTTAGATAATTGGGATAAAATGACTTTTCCTTTGGGCAAGTCGTTAAGTGTTTTCCTTCTGTTCTTTTCTAATTGCAATTTGTTGGAGAAAGAGACTCCTCCACTCACGTGGTGGAGGTCTTTAAAGCTGTCTTTAACATAGAAACATCAGTGATTCTACATTCCCTGGTCCCAAGCGACAGGCAATGTGTGGAATTGTGGAATGGCGTTCAACGAGGAGTTCAACGGTAAAGTCAAATGATCATCGTTTTTGAGTATGCAGCAGCCTTTTCTTCCGCAAGTCACAAAACAACAAAAGTGCTTAACGACTGACCTAAATAAGAATTCTTTTGGGGCTGGAGGTGGGGAGCGCAAGCCAACGAATTAAAGCATCCCGGGTATCATAACGGTCATGAAGTTTTCCCATACTCTGCGCAACATATATAAATCATAATATTAATTATCTTATTTTCAGAGATTGTCTTAACGCGCGCGCACGTTTCTTTAAAAAAAAATTGTGTTCACCAAATTTTTTTTTGCACGGTCTTTTTTTAAATGGTTTTAAAATAACATAGTACACGAATTTAAAGAGTTATTATTTTTTTACACAATTTTTTTTGTTATAGAATGAATCCCTACAAAATTTGGGGATTAGTGCCCTTTGAATGAGGATGAATCGATAGAATTCAAGACAGTTTATGGTAATAAAGAAGTTGAAGGTGAAGTTCAACTATTAACATCTGATTTATTTCACGATGGCTTGAAATTTGTTAAAAGTATGGCACAAAATTTTCTTTATCATAATCCTGACATAGAACATGCATTAAAATTTCAATTTAATCCTAAGTTTTGTGTAGCCCGAAAACAACAAGAATTATGTGGCAACTTTTACTATGTGTCGCATGCATTTTTTTTTACGATTTTTTACACGGTTTTTTAAAGAACGTAGTTACCATGTAAAGAAGAGGTGGGTGTTTATTATGGTGAAAAGAGGCAACATTTCTCATTCTATATTAATTTATTGCGGTGCTCGCCACACATCGGCGTAGTGTGTTTACATTTCTGATGTCTGCCAGGCCAGATTCTCAAAACTATTCTAAGGGGTTGCCATATTCCGTACTGGACTCATGGTCGGGTTTAGCACAATATCCATTTCTAAATCACACAAACTAAGTTGAAATTTTCAAATGAGTGAATAAACAAGAAAGTATAATACTGAAATGTAAGATGCAAATGTATAACTTTTCACACGAAAAAATGTGCTCCATCTTAAAAATTAAGTATAAATTAATTTTTTAAAAAACTTTTAACTTTTTTAGGTGATTTTCTAAAAATACAGGAATTTTTTCGTCAAAGAAAAATATATTGCATTGTTTTAAATCATTTAAAAATAACTGAATTTCCAGTAATGTTTTAAAATTTGAATGTATTTATTGATGTAATGGAATGCTTTATCAAAACTTAATAAGTTATGTGTAATACGATATTCCGAAGAAAATTTCGAAAAAGGTAACTTTTTTTAAGCTCTAAGCTCTCAAGCTTATTTGTACGGAACTAAGATGCCAATACTATTGAGAAGACATAAAAAGTACTAAATGATGAACTGATTCAGTGAAAGAGTAATTTCTACTCTCTAGTGTTCAAGATGTTATTTTCAGAAAAATTACGATAAAGAGATGAAGAATCCGATACAAAAAAAATTTTATCAATATTTTCAGTATGTTAATCAGTTACAGAAAACATTCCATTAAAGACAGTTTCAAAGATACACAATCACAATTATATAATACATTTTTACGCTACTTTAATCAAAATAAATAACCGTCGTTATTCTGTAACTTACTGGATTTGAAATTCATTATAGAAATGATAAATACACTGACGGAAAATAAATCTCAACCGCAAGAAAGACTCGTGTTAGGTAAGTGAAATTTGGTAGGCGTGTTTATACATCTGAAAGATGACATCGATTCAAATTTCGTGCTTAAATGTGACGCTACTAGAGCCCTTTAGTACTTGCCCAAATCAGGGTTTCTTTAAATGGGCGCTGTAAAGTTCGTGAGCGTTATTTGTCTGTGAAATTCGACGTATTCAGTTGATGTTAGCCAAGAATGCCTTTATAAAGATGAAGAAACCATTATCAACAGCTCACCGAGTTTGAACGAGGTCATGTAAAAGGGCTATGAGGTTGAATTTTTTCCCCGGGATATTGCAAAAAGACTTGACTTGAATGCATCCACTTTACATGGTTCTTGGTAGCAGTGGTCAAGGGTTGATACTACCTCAAGAAGACCGGGTTCTGAGCGGCCACGGGGCACTACTGAGAGGGAAAACCGCCGTATTCAACGTACTGTGTCTGTATGGTTCGACGTACGAATCATACTGCGTCTGTGGCAGAAAGTCGATCTGTGGTTGGACACAACGAAGTGTTAGAAATCGGTCACTTCAAGGATAGATCCGAGCCAGGTGCCCTGTAGCGTGTATTTCACTAACTCCAAGTCATTGCTGTTTGCAACACAAATGCTGTCTAGCCAGAGATCATTAGAGAACGGAGTGGAGATCTGTTGTATTTTCTGAAGAAAACAGGTTCTGCCTTGTTGCCCAGAAATAGGCAAGGGGAACTCCTGCTACCAATCTGTCTGGGGCGTAGACATGGTGGACCTACACCTGGAGTCATGTTGTGAGGAGCAATTTCCTTACGACAGCAGGAGCCCTCTCGTGGTTATCCCAAACTCACTGACTGCAAATTTGTTCGTCAGTCTGGTAATTCAATCTGTAGTACTGCCATTCATGAACAGCATTCAAGGAGAAGTTTTCCAGCAGGATGACACTCACCCTCACACCGCTGTTGTACGGCAACGTGCTGTACAGTGTGTTGACATGTTACCTTGGCCTGCGAGATCAAGAGATCTGTCTCCAATTGAGAACATATGGGACATCATTGGAGGTCAACTCCAACATTCTCCACAGCAAGTATGGAACTTCATACCACTAAATGACATTTGGCTCCTGTATTATATAATGTGCATACACTCTTGCATTCAAAATTATGGAGATTACACTGGTTATTAATGTAACAGCATTTCACATTTGAAATGCATTTTCTTGAGCTTAAATTAACCTGTGATTTTGAAAATTTAATCAATTAAGCATGATAACAATCAATTAAGCATTGTCCAAATTTCATTACTCTACAATAATTTTTCTTGTTGTTGGGATTTTTTTCCCGTCAGTGTACATGAATGATGTAATGCAACTGATACGCTCTCCTATCCTTAGTAAAGCCCTGTTCAAAGACACTTTGAGCATGGAAATCAGTTGCTGCATTTTAATAAAACAAGAGAAAAATTAACATATATGGCCTCCAGTTGAAAAAGTACTGTACAATAATTTTTTCTTGATGTTGGGATTTTTTCCCCGTCAGTATATTTTAAGAGGTTAAAATAAATAATAGACATTAATTAGGGAGCTAATAAAATGAATGGTTGCGACCTCCTCGTGCTCCTGTTCTTAATTAAATGATTCTATCGTATGTTCGGAATATGAGTTGCATAAGAATTTTCTTTGGTCCTGATGTCTCATACAAAAGATATTTATGCTGAGTAATCAATATACTGTACCAATCTTTTTCTTCTCACTGTTAGATGACGTATTTCAATTCCTTTTAGTTAATCTTTTTCTTTTGTAAAACGATAAAGGAATTCCATCTATCAGTGTTTAGTTGTTTTTTTTTGTGAATTATATGTGACACACATTTTATGTTAATATCCCATAATTCACCATTTGAAATGTTTTATTACGAATAATGAATTAGTTGTTGTCTTTATTTACAGGTTATATGAAGCAAATGTTAACAAAAATATAACATGATTTAAGAAAAATAATACAATTATGTGTCACATGATTGCGAAAAGAATAAATAATAATATTCAGATGGAAAAAAAACATTTAAATATCTAATTTCATTTAATACAAAAAATATCTTAAGTGTTTCGATTATAAAAATATTATTTCGCACTTCGGAATTTGTGGCAGAATTTTCTCATTTGACTAATTGTAGTCCATGGTATAATATGCAAATACCCATTTTTTAAAAAAATATCTTTAAGTGTATTAATTAAGGCAATTTTGTATTTTCATGTTTATAATTCAAAGTAAAAATATATATTTTTTTCAAATTGGCTTTAAAAGAAATTTTTTCTTAAAAATTAAATAAATAATATATACGAAAACAGAATCATCCCTGGAACGGAATGGAAAAATGAGGGAAACATATTCCATTACTTTTTTCAGTATCTTAAAATGAATAATTATAATAGAGAAATGTTGTGTACGAGCATTTGTTAATGCGCTATTTTCATACAAGTTTCCTAGGTCTTTTTATAATATTTTCTCTGCATTGTATATCCATTATTAAGAATCTGTACTTCCATTTCATATAATAATGGAATTTCGTAGCAGTATAAAATTTTTGCATTTAACGAAAGATGAGTCTAGTGGAAGATGGATATTGAACCGAAGACATTTGTACCGATTATCACTACTAAAATGGTTGCATACTTTTAGAAATTAAACTTTTTAAAAGATTTGGATATTACAATTCAAAAATTTAAATTACTTATAGGTAATTTATAATGTAATTTTAAAAACAAATTTTACGAAAAATGGGAATGTAACTGAAATAAGTCCGTTTTGTTTAAAATGAAGTTTCTTTTGCGTGTTTGATTTTAATGCATCTTTAGGAACGCTTTATTTATATAAAAGGAAAAATCTTTTCTTTTAATAATAAATATTTAACAAGAAAAAACTTTCTTTGCCCACGTTTTTTGAAAATAATTTACTGACATAGCATATATTACTCGAATTATTAATTACTCGAATAGCATTTATTTCGGCACATATGATAGTATACAGAAATATTATATATAGTATTGAAACTATCTCAGTTCATACAATAAAATTGGGAGTGGATAAAAGCCTTTGGCTATGGTAATAAAATATTTAAGCTAAATGTTTTGGTACGTGCGAAACATTTTTAGAAAAAAATTTAAAATTAAAATAATTTTTTCTTAACATTTGTTTAGTACATTATACGAGAAAAAAGCTAAAATTGTGAAGAAAATATATTTTTTTAATACCAAAAAAAGAAAATGTGCTGAAATTTTTTAGAAAAATACGTAAACACGGGCCACTTTGAACAAAATGTTTATGAACAAATTTTCAGTTTTTGAACATTTACATGTTACATTAATATTCATTTTTAAATGTCCTAAAAGATACGAGATATTTAAATTCCTACAAAAATCCTACTCAGTACATGAAATCGTTTGAAAACTCCTGTCATATTTATATAAATTGTTATAAATTTTTAGTAATAATGCAAAGATTTTTAAAAGATTAGGTCTCTAAGCAATTTTAAAATATCACGCAGAACATTCGCATAAAAATTTAGTTTATTTTCTTCATAAATATTTCTCAGCAATGCAGTCCTGTTTCAAATTTTTCAAAAAAGCACATTTTGCGTAAATCGCTGCTTAGTGTCGGTAACTCAGAGCTTATCAAACTGTGGGGTGCACTTTCCCTAGGGGGCGCGAGCATATCAAAAAATCGAAAACAAAAGATTATTTTTAAAAAAATATTAATTACTGAAAGGAAGCAAAAAAAAAAAAATACATTATATAATAAAACATAAAATACAGATTTACTTTGATATAATACACTTATATAAACATATCAGTACTGCACAATGTACTTGATAATTAATTTAACAATACCGAGTTAAGAACAAGTTTAATAACTAACAGCGATCCCATGGGCTTGTCATATAAAATTGTATATAAAATTTAATACTTATTTTGATAATTTGTAGGGTTTATAATTAAAGTAGTATTGTAGCTTTACGTCGAAGTACATTATTACTGAATTCAATACATTGTTACTGTATGGAAGGGGATGATAAAAATTGATTGAAAATTTGGTCGCAAATATTGAAAATTTTAGATGCCCTGCAGTAAATACATGTTGAAATCCACTTTTGCTAAAATAGTTGTAATTGTTGTACTATTAAACACACACAACAAAACACACACGCACACACACAAAAGGGTATTTTAAAAACCTAGTAAATTGTCCTAGAAAATTAAACTATAAAATAGTTTTGTTAATTGTTGATGAAAGCCGAGATCTTAATATGGTCGGGTACCTTGAAAAATGTTTACTTTTTATAATGTGATTTCTAACTGAGATGCAACAGAATACAACTGTATACACATATTTGACTACCGTTAAAAGTATTGAACTCAAGCAGGTTCTCTAACAAAGTTTTTTAAGAGAAATAAGTGAGTTTGAATCGAAATTATATGTAAGTATTAGAGATATGCAAATACAGAGAGTTGTGTTTGATGCCAAATTGCGGTGTATCATTATCTTTGTTATTGCTATTTCCACCAAATTGACGGTGTCAGATCGAGGCCCAGGACATTCGTCATTGCAAGGGGCTTTCTCTGTTTTGTAACTGGGCAAGCTGGCATATTTTCGATATGAATTTGTAATTTTAGTCATCCAACTACCCTAAAATTGTGCATTTTGCCAAAAAGTGACAATTTTTTAAGATTTTTTTATATGCCATCTTATTAGCTATATAAAAATACGAGGTTTATTATTTTCCTTTCATTGGAACAAAAACTACAAGTGTTTTAGTAAAAGCAGATGTCATTACTTTAAGCAAAATATCATTCTTTAAAATGCATTTTACTCGAAATGTGTGTTTTTTTTAATTCTCAAACGGGGACAGCAATTGCTGAAAAAGTTTTGAAAATAATGAACTGTGAAATTTTTTGTGTATGTTCTGTATATAGTAGAAGTGTTTTAACTTTCAGATTTATCAATCACTGTTTTATAACAATATTTACAGTCCCTTATGTTAATATAATCCCTATTTTTACGCAATTTCATATAATAACTAAGATAAAGTGCTCTAGATTTTGTAAAAATTAATATATGTTTTATTCTGGAAGTCATTTCAAAAATGAATAACATAGCAATACATAAGAATTGAAAATCTGTTCATAAACCTACGGTACAGAATGGCCAGCTTTTATGTTATTTTTTGTCCATTTTTACCCATTTTTTCCCATTTTAGTAATAACAATTTCTTTGACATTTTCTTAATTTTAGCATATTTTTCTTAAAATGAGCTAAAGAAATCAATAAACAACAAAAATCATCATATCTCCATTTATTTAAGTTGTCGCAAGCAATCGGATACCTTAAGTTTTAGAAAAGGTTTCATTAAAAATAATTATTTTATTTGCTCCTCATCACTTAAAAAATTAATTTTGCGGTTATAGAAAATAGAAGGCGCACAAAGAAACCTTCTTACAAATCTTACTTATATAATTCATTCATAAATGAATCATGATGCTAATAACTTTTTCCTTCCATAATGGAGTCTTTTCGAGAAGCATTAAAGACTATTTTGTGAAGATTAATACAGTATATTATATACAGTATTTTGATATAATACAGTACATTTTTTTTCATTCACAATTTCTAATAAACCTTTTCTATTTTTTTTAAAAATGAAATATTACCTGTATATTAAATTTAAATATTAACTAAATGAAGGTTGAGGGTATATTGCTGTTCTTTTTTAAACATGTTTCTTAAAAATCTAAAATGTATTTAGTAAATAAACTTGATATATATATGTCACAAAGATTACATGCCAATAAGCCTCTCATGATGATATTGCTTACTAAAAGAATTCAATAAAGAGAAATTAATTTTGTTCCGTAAAACATAATAGTTTACCCTTATATAAGAAACAGCGCATGAAAATTATTCCTTTTCTGGGTATAGGCTTTATAAAACATAATTATTATAATAAAATATCCTTTTATAGTAAATTGGGGGTGGAGATGGGCGGTTACCCCCTGCTCACACCAATCCTCAGGGATTGTACACCCAATAATCCCTTACGGCTCACGTCGTGAACCATTCCTCCTTAAGCTCATTAAAATGTATGACGTGTCCACTTAATGCATCTTAATATTAATATCTTGGATATCTATGTGATAGGAAAACCTAATTAAAACATTACATTCCTTTTAACAAAACCTGATAAAAATACACACTCACATATAGTATATAATTTTAAGAAATTCAATTTGTCCACACGAAAGAAATATCACGTGAATTTGAAAAATCTGGGAATGACTAATAATGGCATTTAATAATACTAAATTTTTTTCATTGCAAAAGTGAGCTATTTGACAAAAAAAAACGAATGAATGAATAATACTTTCTGTTCGTTTTAATAAAATGACGCCCGGATTATAGAACATTACACAAAATTTTTATTTTAATTTTATTTTGACTGTTGAAAAAGAAAGGTTTATAACTCCCATAGTTCTGTAGGTGTATTACATCATTTTAGGGGGATTTCAAGTGACTTCTGAAAAATTGCAGAATAGTTGTGTTTTCTTATCGCAGAATATGTTTTGGTAATAATAAAGTTATCTTTACCGCTTCAGCTGTACTTTAAAAGAAATTCAAAAACATTTTCTCGAAATTGTGGAAATTTTTTCACTTTAAATATATAATTGATCCAGAAATTTTAAAAAATTTATGTGCTTTCTTGAGACGTTCAATACTTATACTGTTGCGTTGATTAAAAAAAACAGAAAGGCTAAGAACTTGATTTTAATTTTTTTAAATAAATATTGATCGGGTGTATCATCTTTAACTAGCATACATCCATGTCGATGCTATAACTTCCCCCTTTCCTTACTTTATCGTGGTCGCGTTAGCCTAGTTGCCAAGGTAACGGACTAGTGGCAGCATGTCATGAGTTCGAGACTAGTGCCGCCGAAGACTCACCGTGTAGGGAAGCGATGCACTTTCAATTTGTCGAGAGCTCAAACGTTCTCCCGTTGGTGTGGTATGGTAGTTAAGGGAAGGGGGTGCCGGCTCAGGTGTCGTCCTCCTCACTTGACAATGGTTCAAAATTACGAGGTCCTTCGCCAAAAGCCCTCGTGTAGCTGAACAGAGAGCGCGATGTTAATATATTCTCACTTACTTTATCAATGATTTTACCTTCAAACATACACACACACAACGATTTGTGACCACGGTAGTCTAGTGGTTATGGTGATGAACTTGTGATCGGCGTGTCGCGGCTTCGAGTCCTGTTGCCACTGAAGACCCACAGCATAAAAGGGGCTGATGTACGTTTAATCTGTCGTGGCTCAAAATCCACTCGTTGGCGAGGTTTTTTAGTTTGGAGAGGGAGATGCTAGCTCAGATTTCGTCCAGGTTTTAAAAATGTACTATCAAAAAGATTTTGTTCGATGAAGACTGAACGCGAGAGTGGGTGTTTCCAGGGAAACCGGTGTGTAGTTCAAAACCCTTTCAGGTGAGTTTGGTTCCCTTGGGTCATTAGCCCTCGTGATGCTTTGTAGTGCAATGTTAATATAACTCTCAAACAACAATATTGCTTCCAAAAGACTTAGAAGTGTTGGAAAATTAAGAAGTAAAAACTTTAAAATATAAGTATATAGAGCTTCCTTTTATAATTGAGGAGTGAAATGAAAAACATAGGATTATATTTTTACGAGAGGTTTGTAGAAAATCTAGTAGCTTGCTTAAGAAAACAGATCACGATTAAAACTTTACAATATCTTTATTTGTACTTTAAAATTCCACACAAAATCTTCTTGATGACCTAATTGCTTCCATTATTTAAAATTGCGTTGAGACGTGGGATAAATGTTTCAATGCTTTCAAGAAATCTCTCGTTTTGACCTTCTCTGTTGATAATCATTATTGGATTGCAGCTTTTACCTAATGAATGACTATTAACGTCATACTGTTCAGCTACTCGAGGAATTTTGGCGAAATATCTTGTAATTTGCAGCTTTTGCCTAATCCATTCCTAAGGTATCAAGACTTTCAAAGGGTATGAAATAAGGAAGGAAGGACTTAGTAGGAAAGACATAAGTAGCCACTGTAATACAACATCAAACTCTTATCCTTAGGTTCTAAGACTGCACCTTTAAACATTATTTTGACGCCATCTAACCTCACCTATAATTTACCTGTGCTGAGATGTATACATACACTCATGGACAAAAAAATTAGTGCACCAAGAAGGAGTCGTCAAAATGAAACGAAATTTTACATACGTAATGACTACTTTGATATAAGTAAATGATTAGAAAATCAAAGAAAAAGATCATTTATTTTTGAGAAAAAGACAAAAGAACGAAGGATTTAATACTTTGTTAAACCCCCTCTAGCGTGAATGCACGATGCGATACGATCGGGAATTGAGGCATGCAAGTTCTGTATTTGCTGTAACCTTGCCTCTAGTTCGTTCAAACTCGGGGAATGCCCAACTCGCCATCCAAAATGATCCCAGATATGCTCAATTAGAGACAAATCTGGAGATCGGGGAGGTCAAATAAGGATTGTAACAGTGAGGAGACTGTCTTGCGACACCCTTGCCGTGTAAGACCGAGCATTGTCTTGTTGAAAACTGGCTCCTGGAAGCCGTAGCATGAGTGGCAACACACGTGGTTGCAGGATGTCATGGACATACCTCTGGGCTGTCATGGTGCCACGGATCAATACTAGGGGTCACCGTGTATTGTAGGCAATGGCATCCTAAACCATCACACCAGCTGTGGGAGTGGTGTGTCATTGTAAAGCAAAGGCAGGATTGAGGTGTTCTACACGGGGTCTCCACACACAAACACGATTGTCATCACTGCTGAGATTGAATCTGGATTCGCCGCTAAACACGACCTGGTTCCATTCCGCTGCAGTCCAGTTTTCTCGTGCGCGGCATCACTCCAAACGGAGGTGTCGATAAGTGGGCGTCAAGGGTAGCGCACGTAATGGGCACCACGATCCCAAATGTCCTTCAGCCAGGCACCTTCGTATGGTTCGAGAAGACACAGTGAAGGTGCTACCTTTGCCTGGATAGCGGCCGATGAAGCAGTTGGCTGTACGCGTGCATTTCTTACAATGTGGCGGTCTTATCGACGACTGATTTGTCGAGGGCGTCTTGAGCCTGGTCTTCATGTAAATGACATCTCTCGGATCCACTGGTCCCAACACCTCCTCACGATACAATAAGAGTGGCCTAATTGACGAGATACTCGCCTAGCTGACCACCCACCTTCCATCATGCCGATGATTCTCCACCTCTCAAACTGCGACAGCTGCTCATATTGTCTTCTAAAACGGCGTAATGGCATGTCTACCGCAGCTCTCTCTTTGTAAACGATTCAGCACACTCAAACAAGCTTTGGTTACCTGTTTTATACTCCACGGAGAACAACGTTAAACGCCCTCTACCGGCTATACTTAATGCGCAATCCCGCTGCATTTCTAATCATTTGCATATCTCTCCTACATGTACCTTAATGCCAAGTTTCGTTACGATCCCACAATTATTTCTTGCTGCGCTAATTTTTTTTTGTCCATGGGTGTATATATATATATACACTCGCTTCCAAAAGTTAAGCACGAGAGGAAAATGCTAATTTCCGGAAGCTAATCAGAATTGAAGAGGATTCAATTCACTGCAGAGGTAGATGGAAGTATGCAAATATATTAGGTAACACCTAATCGTGCCTTCATGTCAAGAAATATGCAAAAATGGCAGTCTTATAAGAAACCAGCTTTATGAAGGGTTACAGAAGTTGATTTCAAGTGCTGATAGAAGGTGTTTAAAACTCTCGTACAATTTGTTTTCAAGACATACGTGTTTCTATGACTTCCAGAAAACAAATGGAAGATTCTGAGCGCTCGCGTGCTGTGGGACGCATTGAAGCAGGAAAGTCGATCACAGATATTGCTCTTTTCTTCGGCGTTCATCATTCTGTAATTTCACGTTTATGGAAACAAATCCAAACCACACACACAGTTGTCTGAAGGCCTGTAGGCGGTCGCCCAAAGGTTACAACCCCCGCGGAAGATCGATATATTGCTATTGTAGCCAAGTGGAATCGCAGAGCGACCTCCACACGTGTGACATCTATGGTTACAGCGTCCATTGATAAGGCTATATCTGCAGCTACTGTAGGCCGAAAATTACATATGAATACACTGTATGCCCGGGTACCTCGAGTTTGTGTTCCTCTATCCGTTCAATCAAGAGAGGCACGATTAAAGTGGTGCCGGAAATATGGCAATTGGACTGTGTCTGACTGGGGCAATGTCATGTTTACTGATGAGTCAAGATTTGCTCCGGAGCCAGATGAAAAGCGTATAAGGATATGGCGTAAACAAGGAACACGCAATCAGCCCCAAAACATCGAACATCACGCATTCCGAGGCTGAAGCATTATGGTGTGAGCAGGGATTTCATTAGGATACCCCATCGACCTGCACATCTTTAAATTGGGTTCTGTTATATTAAAATAAAATATTTATATTTTAATTTAAAAATATTTCACTAATTTTTTGTCAATATAAAATAACGCATATTGAATAAAAGATAAAGAAGTTCGGCTTATATTGCTCTTTATTGAACTATTAATAAAAAAGTTCAAAATCGAAATCCTTGCAGTAGAATTTTTTTTCCGAAAAAAAAAATCTCAAAATAATTTTTTGTGGGTTATAAAAATTTTAGATAAATTATCAAGATAAGACTAAAAACTTTCGTATTTGAATTAGTCAGTTATATGATAAAAGTAAAATTGAAAAGTATTATGTCATTCAAGTCTTATTTCAAAAGCCACAGATAATTTTTGAATTTTAGAAAAACCAATCATCGATAGAAGATGAATTCAATAAAAACTAAGTCAATAAAACTGTAAAGTTCTTTTTTTTTTTTTTTAAAGTCAGCATAGTCGAATAAAAAATAGTTTTATCTGGAAAAAAAAAACGTGCAATTATAAATTATTACTTATTGCGGGTTTTTTTTTAAAAAAAAAATAAGCATTTTTCATAAATTTGACTTCTGTGTTTCAACTCCTCTTCCATTTAGGCAATCAATATTCTTTCATTTCATTGCATGCACTCAATAGAGTGATTGAATTTACTATGCAAACTGGATTAATAGGGTGCTCAAAACACGAGGCAGAGTAGACCAAGTCTTACATGACCCGGAGAATACTTGGGACACTGAATAATGCATCGGGTATAGTATTAAACTAGATGTCACGTCTTCCGCCAAAAATGAGTCATAACCAGGCCAAAATGAGCGATTATTTCTCCTAGCTAGTGGTTATGGGCTATAAAAATTTTCATTGACTTACTTTTGATCTTATATATTTTTCATATTGTTAAAAATGAAAAGTAAGCTCTTAACAAATATAGAATCATATATGCAAAAATTATGTGTATATTTGCTAATAATTTCCACAAACATATGTATATGCGCGTGTGTGTATGTATTTTCGTTTTAATATAATCCAATATTCCATTTATTTTTAACCATTGCAATTCTGGTAATAGAGTTAAATGGGATATTAATAAGGGCTTCACAATAGGCATTATTTTAATAGATCACTAAAGACCGATTCTCCAAGTTGGATAACTAACTGTGTAAAACATATTCTGTGGAAAACAGTGGGAACCACTTTATAAAATAAGCACTAAATTCTATTTAGTGCAGTTCACATCAAGAGAACTTCAAACTAAATTTTAATTTTTACAATCCTTTTTTTATTCTTAAGGTTTTTGGGAGCACTGATTTCAAGACTTTGGTTAACACATTTCTCCTAAAGAGAGGAAAAAGCAATGTGTTTCATTTTATATACAGTCGACTCTCCATAATTCGAAGATGAATTGACCAATGAAAAACTTCGAATTATCAAGAGTTTCAATTATCAACAGGGTAGGAAAAATCTCCCAAGATACACGAAGAGAAATTTTTTAACACATTTAAATTCGAAACTATGTAATAAAAAACAATTATGCATATGTATAAAGTTATTTTAAATTATTATTAAAAAGTATATATTATACAGTATAAATATTAAACAGAAGTTAAAAGAGTTTCCTGTATTAAAATTATACATTTATATATTAAAAGACTACATACTGTGTACAATTAATTTCTTTTGACGAAAAACCTTGTTTTTTTTTATTTATGGCATTTAATCTTACTTTGTTAATAGATTATTCTAGGATAAATGACGCTTGAAAAAAGTCCGCATTAACGTGATTTGAAGGGAAAAGTTGCCTAGTTGGGGGGGGGGGTTAAAGACACTTTAGCTTTTGTCAGAGTTATTCGAGTTATCTCCGATGGTCATCAAAGAGGCTACGTTGCAGGGGAGACAAGCAGGACAATATAACACAAAACATATTAAGCTCCAAACTTTTCGCTACAGGACTCTACATGGTAGTGAGTGTTTGAAGTGTCGAGAGTTTTATTAGATCACTTCGAACTATCACGTGTTGTAGTCTGGTCGGCTGCAGATTTTACTTCGATATATTGAGTGTAATAAAATGTATTGTTTTAGTTCGAAATATCAAAAGCTTTTCAAGGGGCTGAGCATATACTTCGAATTAGTGAGAGGTTCGTAGTATTGAAGGTTTGAATTACCAAGAGTAGACTGTATATGGTTTAATATTTTATGTATAATTACATCCCGCCCCATACACACACACAACATTGCGTTCCCATAATATCTCATTTTCTTTCATTCAGCGAAACTTGAAGTTAAAACTTGATGGATTAGAAAACAAAAGTTTGTCCTCTTCCAAGATAAAAAAGGAAATCTCTCATATATAAACAAGAATTGTGGTGGTTTTAAAATTAAAGGTACTTATTTTTAGCTTAAGATGTCAGCTTTTCACTTTAATTTTTGTTTTATCATTTTACATACCCCTATCGTGGGAGAATGTTCAGGTGATATTCATTTCTTCATAATAGAAGTGCATATCAGCTGCATTTCCTTTAAAAAAAAGCAAAATAATGCTTTTATTTAAAGCTCAATGAAGATTCTACTGGTTTTTTTAAGTAAGATATAATTTTTTTGTAATCTTCGGGAAAGAATTTTTTTCTTGACTCGATTGTAAATTTTGATCTGAGGTCCATTAATGGAGAATTTTATCATGATAAAATTAGTCCAATTTATATAGTTGATACTTATCAAAAAGAAGAAAACAATATTGTCTTAATTTTGAAATTTGTTAATTCTAGAGGCATTGAAAATAATTAACTGGTATTTATTTTACTAGCATCGCTATTCTTATATAGTTAAGGTGAACTTAGAACAACATCAAAAAGTATTTTAACTTCTGATGTTGATGTTTTCTGTAGCAATGTCAAAATTTTCAAGCTATTCACATTTCCGCTTCTATCAAGAACGTATTTGTGTAAAATAAATTTAATGTAAAGTAAAATTATTGTAATTCTAGCTTCAAAAATCCTTTACATATATATAAATATTACTTTATCTTTATATCTTGTCTGGACATTATGAATGAGGTAATATATGCATATTAACATATATTTGGTTGCAGATTCCAATTGTTTTAAAAAAAAGAAGAAAAACTAAGTAATATTAAGTAACATTTATGCATATATATATTTCTGTGCCTTTTTTCTACAGTAAAAGACATGAGATGAAAAATAAGAGGCGCAGTTATTTGTTTTAATGTTAAGTGGGCCTTGTAGTAATTTATGCATTTAACGTGTAAAATTTTCTGAAAATGTTTGAAGAGTTGAAATGAAAATGTTGTCGAAAATTCAGTATTTTTAAAAGATATTTCAGTTATATATTATCGGATTTTGCTCACAAACAGAAACTCCAAAATTTCTTGAAAAATAAATAAATGAAGAGGAAGGGATTTTTAACCTATTAGTGAAACGTCTTATATTTTATTATTATTGTTATATTGCTGTTCAGCTCTCAATAAGGTTTTTCACTAACGTCATTCTTAAATTTAAAAAACTATATATTGAAAAATACGGACACGTTCTGTGATAAACTATCAAAACTTTAAAGTGCTGCCTTGATATAAATACAAAAAGATGTATTGAATGACTACAATTAAAACCAAATTAAATTAAGGCAACATTTAAGACATTTTTAAAACAGAAATTATTGATACATCATTTGATGGAAAACGTATTTTAACATGAAACACAGTCCATGTATAGTCGCCCCCCCCCTCGAAAGAAACGTAGAATTTAAATTTAACTAACTGTCGAGGTCGGTATCTGTCAGCTGTTACCCTACTTTTGGACTTTCAGCCACAAAAAAGTAAGATTTTCAAAGTAAATTTGGAGTTATAATATAAAATTAAAAACAAATTTTAAAAAATTTTCCTTATAAATACTCTGTTACCCTGAAAAACTTTTCTGCGGTTTTAAAAAAAACTAATAAATATTTCGAAAAAATATTCTTTTTTTAAGAATATTTGTTTTATTTCTTGTGTAAATTCAGTTTTTTTCAATTTTTTAAATCAAATTTCAAATTTTTGAGGATATTCTGATTATTTTAAATTTTTATATCTTTAATAAAATCGATGGTTATCTTATAATGTCTGCAAAGTATACAGAAGTCTTACAATTTTTTTTTCAGCATATATGTTAACTAAAAATTTTTGTATTGAATACATATTAACGTATAATTTTATAGGTTTTGCTATATGGAGAAGTAATGTAAAGATAAGTGCAATTCTTGATAGAATTAAATTTCTTCTAAACATTTATAGAAATTTTAAGGCATTCATTCCATGAAGTTAGTATAAATAATAAATTATTATATTTAAGTATTACGTTATTAAAGATAAAGACGATAGTAAAATATTACATTAAAACTATTATACAAAATAAATTATTTATTATAAATCAGAAAAGTATCATGATTCAAATATTAATGCAATTTTGCTAAGTGTTATTATTACTGTAATACATATATAGAAACAATTTTGTACAAAATAATTGGAATGAATCACACAAACCTAACCTAAGTATTTTTTTCTCAAAGAACAAAATAAGTGTTTTAAAATTACAACCCACCCAATGTAAAGCATACTTTTTACATTAAAATTCAATAATGATTGAATAAATTATATTTCACATTAACTATTTGAACTTAAATCAAAGCTTACCTGTGAACATGGAATATTTCATTTTAAGCACATTGCATAAGTTAAATTTAAATAATTAATTTATAATAGTAAAGTGACATATAATTTTGCTATTCGAAAAAGAAAGAAATCAAAGCGCAGCTGTAATTTAAAATAATAATAGTACATTTAAATAATAATAAGTTTTGCTTTGAAAAAAAAATTTCTCTGTTCAGAAAACAAATTAAATTCTTAATTTAGAAAGATTTTTTTTAAAAAAAAGTACGCGACTAAAGTAATATTATAAGTTTATAAAACACATTTGTATTACTTATTAAAAGTTAAAGTCTACAAATACTAAAATTTTAGCAAACCATTACCTTTTTTTCTGATGCTGAAGATTGGTCTGAAATTGAATTAATTTTACGCCACTAATAAAGAAACAAATTATTTCGTTAATTAAAACAATTCTCGAGCATTCTTCGATAGCCTCTGATGCATGTTATGAAGAATCGTTCGAGTCGTTAATTTAATCACATTCCATTAGCACCGCCTACTTAGTGATGTCATCAACTGTTCGACCAATGGATTGAAGAGCGACGCTCTTACGTGTTTGTGGCGCGAAATGGCGAACGACTAATAAACGAACTGTCTTCTTTTTCTCAGTTTTAAAAGATAACACAAAACAGAAAATAATGCATCAAAATTAGATTAAGATGCACGTCAATCTAAATAATAGTTAAGTTCAAAGTTGTTTCCCATAAACAACTTATATTATTCTAAAAAAGTAAATATGTTACTAATTGATGTAAGTGTCATGAAGATTTGACGCTGATTATTTTATGAAGTTTTCTATTTTAAGGAAGTATTTTGTAAACAAGTAACAAATTGTTAATGTATATATAATTCCAATTGAATTGTTAAATGTCAAACTACGCTTATTTAAAAATGTCTTTTTTTTTCTTTTAGCGAAAGTGCAGATTATGTATCCATTATCATATATAAACTAATGGATTAAATTCATGAAAGTTGTATAAATAGAATCTTGTGCTCTATGTTGAATTCAAAGCTACTATAAGTCTTGTACTTGTTGATCTGCATGTAAAATTAAGATAAAATTTCAAGTTTGATAAAAATGTTGCAAGTATTAAAATAATTTAAATTATTTTACGAATTTTTTTGAAAAAAAAATCATTTTGTATATTTAGCTATAGTGCATTTTATTTACCTGTGTGCACTATTATTGTTGGAAATATGTGCAGTTTAAAAGAAAGTTTCTGTAAAAAGAAAAAGTTTGGTAACAGTGAAGTGCTTAAACTGATTTGCTGGAAACACGAGACTGCATTTATCACGTGATCACGACATGAGTGTATGAATTAAATGGTTAAAAACACTTAATTGCATGCTACCATGTGAATTTACATAAATTTAGCTCATTATACGTTTCTACATATATTCATGGTAATGCTTTTTCTATTACAGGAGAACTATAATGCATATGAACTACTAAATACTTAACTTTGGAATATCTTTTGCATTCTCCAGTGCACTAGTGGTAAAAAAAAACATCTCAACTCCTAAGAAATATTTGTGTTAGGTAAACGAGATTTGGTAGGCGTCTTTATGTACATCTGAAAGTAAACGTCTATTCAAATTTCGCCCTTGACGCATAAGTGTGGTTTTGGAACTATAATAGCGCCATTATAAACATAGAGTTCATTTTGCTTTAAATCCTTGTTGTAAAGTTCGTGAGTGTTATTTATCTTTGAAATATGACGTAGTGAGTTGATTCTGGTCGAGAATACCTTTAAGAAGACGAAAAAGCCATTATCAACAGCTTTTTGAGTTTGAACGAGGCCATGTAATAGAATTAGGGGAAGATGGATTTCCTTTCCCCGATATTGCAGTGAGACTTTACAGGAATGTATCTAATGAACATGATTGTAGGTAGCAGTAATCAAGGAAAGATACTGCCTCAAGAAGACCGTTTCTTAGGCAACTACGTTGCATTACTGAGAGGGAAAACCAGTGACGTAACGGAGAATTAGGCCCTCCCCCTACAAACTCAGTTTTTGCTTAAATATTTTGTGAATTGATTAAACATGTACTTGGAATTTCCCAAACTTTGGGCCCCCAAGAATCCTTCCCCTCCCTCTCCGATGTAGGGGTTTGCAAGGGTGTACGCTACGCCACTAGAGAAGGTTTCTGAGTTAGGCGTATGCTTGTGACTCATCTTACTGCGTTTCCAGTCAAACTTCAAACTGCATTTGACCCACAGTGACACAAGGAACTGTTATAAACGTGTTACTTCAAGAACAGCTCCGAGCCAGGTGCCTTACAGCGTTCTATTGACTCTAAGTCTGTCGCTTGCGATATCAGTGGTGTGAACTTAGAGTTCATTGAAGGACTGAATGGAGCTCTGTTGTGTTTTATGATGAAATCCGATTCTGTCTTGGTGTTAGTGGTGGCCGTGTGTTAGTTAAAAGAGTATCTGCAAACAATATTTCTAAAGCCTAGACACACTGGACTCGCAACTGGAATTATTGTCTGAAGAGCAACTTTCTATGAAAGAAGCACTCGGTATTATTTCCTGCACCCTAATTGTAAATGTCATTCTGTTGATTCAAATTGACGCGTTTCTATTTATGAACCGCATTCAAGGGATTTTTTTCCAAAAGGAGCAACGCACATCATCATACCGCTGTTAGAAACCAGCATGCCCCCAGATATTTCTCCAGTCGAGCAGGTATAGACATTGTTGGATGACAAATCCAGCGTCATCCAGAGATAGCATTAATCGTCAATGTATTGACTATTCAAGTGCAACAGGCTTGGAATCTATCCCACAAACTGACATATAGACACATCGCATAAACGTTTGCTTCCTTGCATTCAAAATCTGGTGGTCACACCTGTTAGTAATGCGCCCTCATTTTTCATTTGAAATGGCTCTTTTCGTACTTGCATTAACCTGTGATTTGAAAACTTTAATAAATTAAATGAGTTACCTATATAAATGAATTACCGAAATTTAATTGCTCTGCAATAACTTTTCTTAATGTTGAGATTTCTTCCTTTAGTGTATATCAGGTGTCTTCAAACTGTGTTTCACAGAAACCTTGGGTTCCACGAGACAAAAAGTCGCCCATCCGGCATAGTGGTTGACTGCTGTGCTGTAGGGCCTGGGTTCGAATCCCGGAGAAGACATGGATGTTTGTGAATGTAAGTGCCTTTGCGGCATGGGGGTACTCTAAATAGCCGTCGAACCGGAAGTCCTCTCGTGAGGTGGTAGGTGGGAAAGAGAGGTGGGAGGCCCCTGACCTTTCCCCCAGGGAGTTCTTCCTCAAATTTGGGGTGGAACCGAGCTAAATGGTACTGTCACCTGTATGGTGCTCAAGGCTACAGCCAACGACATGTGTACATCTAGCCCCATGCCATGACGAATTTCGTGGGCTTTGATCTGACCCTGTTTCTTACACAGTTACTAACATTTTAATGCCATTCTGAACAATGCATTTAAGTAAAATTATTTCTCAATGTATGTGGCAGTAGAAACAAAATATACAAACAAATTAACGCAGTATGTGAAATGTGACTGCACATATCTTCGATAGAACTAAGCGTGGACAGTTTGTGTTAAAAAATGCAAACACATATCTCATTTACTAAATATAATGCAAGGACAAAGAAGAAACTGGAGCATGAATTGACAAACCAACTACGTCGATATTTTGTTAAAAACTTTTAGTTAAAAATGAGGTATTTTTAACCCTTAAGTACCTCGGGCGTGTATACACGTCCTTCTGAACTGGTGCGTTTAGTGAGCCGGACGTGTATACACGTCATGTCAAAGGAGGACTTTTTGCAATGTGCTGCTCTGTTTGAAACTAGTCCCACGGATTTGGAATACAGTAAAATGACATTGGCAGTATCATTGACAGTCTTACTTATAGAATTTACTTATTTCGGAGAAAGGGTGGGGAAGGGATTTGAAAGGGTATATTCCATTTCGACAAAAGGACACTGCAACGATGCAACGATCCAGGAACGATGCAATTAATAACAAAGCATTTTTTCATGTTTTTTTCGTTTGAGTGTGCCCTTTT
>BMAO01014212.1:0-20239 GCA_019973975.1 Trichonephila clavata
AAAATCTAGTTTTAAATTGTCATTGAATTTGGTTTAAGCCCATTTAATTAGCAAATTTGTAAACCATGCAACTGCCTTTGTTTGACATTTGAATGTTAGACACAAATTGAAACCTTTTTTACTTACTGCAAGTAGAAACTTTACGTTCTTTTTAATTTCTTATATGGGAAGCAGTCTCAGACTATCTGCAACAGAACAATATATGTTGTGTGTTCACACTTTCAAAAGTGCATTGTTATTTGTCATCTTTCACGATTAGCTCTTTTTTAATTAGGGCTCGTAAGACTACATTCAGGTAAATTTTACTAAGTATTTGCTATATTTAAGCAATTTTTTTAAAGTCGTAAATCAACCGCAAGAGTATTTAAAAAGCGTAAAGAAAATTTAATAAATACAGATAAAAAAGGTGGCAACAAATGTTAATAAGACTAATGAACAAGAATTTTACTGATTATCTCCACCAATGGAATTATTTAATCTGACAATGTGAAAGTAAAGTTGTAAACAAAGATAATTCATATTCAAATGTGCTTAGTGTAGTTTAGAAATATGATAAAGTAAAATAATCGAAGATGAATTTAATAGCGTTCCACTTTCATTTCAAGAAATTAAGTGTCGAAAGAACATTGTTCTAACAACGAGATATGAATGATTTAAACTCTTTTTATCATTTCTAATTTGAGAATATTTGAATTTAAGTACGCTGATCAGATAGCGCATGAGAACTTTGTATCTAAATTTATGAATATTCGCTCTAGAGATACAAATACATTAAGAATCACAGTGGGCTTGTTTGCTTAGTATATAATTTTAAAAAGCGAAATTTGAAGCTCTTAAAGAGAAGTGAAGACATTTAAAAGGGGACTCTGAAAAGGATACAAGTTCTAATACGGAGGATCTTAAATTAGTTTGCTGATGACAATCTCTCTCTCTCCTCAAAGATGATTAAATTGATTATTTTAAAAATTTTGCCATGTATATAATATATATATATATATGTACATATAAAGGGAGAAATTTATCCGATCAAATGATTTTGTGAAACATTTTTACGACAATGCCAATCTAGCTTTGCATAGTTGCTTCCGAAGCAGTTTATAAAAAATTAATAAATAAGTAAAAATCATAAGTTAGATTTTTGCTTGAAATGTGTCAGATGTACTTGGCAGTTTTCTTTCTTTTTGTCATATATTTTGTTTTTGCAGAATAAGATTATGTTATTTTGATGCTTTAATGAATACAACTGCTATAGTCATTAAAGAACGAAAACAAAATTAAGGAGGACAATAAGACATGAAATAATGAAAGAAAATTATTTATTTATTTATATATAGCATGAAACAAATAAATACGATAACGTTATTATCAACAGATAAAATCAAGAGTCTTTCTTAATAAGTAGTGTTTATATAATTCAGAACCGTTTATGAGAAATTGCTTATAGTAGTTAGTTAATGGAAGTATAAATTTAAGTGCTTTATTTCCTCTCTCAATACAGTTGTCTAAAATTGCTTTTAATTTTCTTCATTATTCTCAGTGTTATGTGTACGTATACTTATATCTATTTTTTGTTACTAAGATATATATATATATTCTTTTGAAGTCATTTGTATTCGTTTGAATCATTTCCAAGTATTTTTGCGTATTCCATCGAATTTCCTTCTAATAATTGATACAGTTGAATTAAAATGGCATGAATATTCAATTATAACAAAAACATAGGTGTAGCACAGTGCTTCTCAAACTTTCAATATTTGCGATCCAATATCCAATCATAACTTTCATAGCCCCCACCCCCTTCCATACAAAATACATTGCACAACTTCAGTAACACTAATCTTTGACGCTAAAGCTACAATACGACTTTAATATCTTAAGTACCACCGGAGTATATATACGTCGCGCTCAATCGTTGCGTTAAATCCCACGGAAGTATATATATATGTCTTTCGGAAGTACGATTTTTTCTGTCTACTGGTATACATAAAATTCTTCCGAAGGCTTTGGAATGCAATAGAAAAACCTTGAAAGTGCTTGCAAAGGATTTACATAGATCAGATTATTTCTTATTTATTCATTGTCTTCCCCCCTCCCTCCAATACAACACATACGTGCTCCTACGTAAAAACCGGAGGCATTGAGAAGTGAATCGCATAACTTTTAATCGGAAGTGAAGGGATTAATTATAAACCGTACAGATTATCAAAATACGTGTTCATTTTTGTGTATAATTTTATATATGACAAGTCCATGGGGTGTCACTGGTAATTATCAAACTTGTTCTTAACTTGGTATTGTTAAATTAATTATAAAATACATTGTTCAATAGTGATACATGTATTATATGAGTGTAAATGTTAATTTATTTTTATTATGTCAGAATGCATTTTGTTTGTTTGCTTTCAGTAAATTAATAACTTTTTTAAATAATATTTTAATTTCGACTTTCCAATATGCTCGCCGCCCCCCCCCCCTCGTAGATTTATCACGCCACCTAGGTGGGCTCGCCTCGCCATTTGAGAAACTCTGGTGTAGCATTCAGAAGCAATATTTTACACATGGTTATCAATAAAATATATCGTGCAGTGTTGTCCGAAACTTTCGTTTTGATGTCGAACTAAAGATGGGTGCAACATGGAACGTCATTCGAGTTTACGTGAAAGAAAAACAATTTCCATATCATTTATTTGTTTTTTTAATTTAAGTATGGACTTAAAAGTGTCAAAAGTAATAAAGTGTATAAATAAAAAAAAAATAGCAAATACGTCTTTTAAGAGCAACACATTTATTTTTAAATAGAATTATCTTTCTAAGGTTTTTTTTTTGTATTAAACTGGGAAATTATATTCGAATATTAATTTTTAGCGAAAAAAAGCTTGAGATAGCATTAATACATAATTTTGAATTTTGGAACAATTTAAAATATATCATTTTGGATTTTAATTTTTCTGAAGAAAAAAAAAAGAATTGAGGGTAGAATTGTAAAACAAAAATGATGGGTTTTTAAACTAAAGTGTATTTTGCTTTATCAAGCAAAATACATTTACAAGCAACAAAAGTATTTAGAAATAATCAAATCCCTCTCTTGTCCTTTCAAGTATTTTAATCCAGCCATTATATTAAGCATCAACATCTCAAAATGATTTCTTATTATATCCTCACATTATTTTAATAATATACAAATATACTTCTTACTATTGACATCATCAGTAAATAACCTTGTAAAATTACGAAATAAACAATATTTATGAAAGTTTGAAAATGAAAAACCGTGGAATGTTTAACTGTAAGAAACAGTGGCACACACTGATACAATGAATTGCATCATTTTAAGTTAATTCAAACAAAAAGAAAGATTAATTCAGTTTAAATTAAGCTTAAGAACGTGCTCGAATCTAATTAATGTGACATCTTCACCAAAATCCATAAGACAGCAGGGAAAGTGCTTTTCCGTCGAATACCCTCTTCTGGAACTTTCCGAGCTTCGGTTTCCATTCGCGAATATTAAGCGGCAGAGGAATTTTAATCTCGTTTTATATTAATGCAGTTTTTCTTAGGTCTCGGTGTTACATCTGGGGATGAACAAAAGAATTAGGAAAATGAATTCCTTTGCGCATGCGGATAGATGTTCCCTTCTCTTGAGCCCGAATTACTTATTTGCATAATTATGCCCAAATGCATATGAGGAGGTATACATCTGGTGATTCTTGTTTCGCCTTGAATGGGGAGAAATACAGCAGGAAGTAAAATGGCAACAATGGGATGCTAAATTCAATAAAGTAGCGTTGAGCTTTATAGTAAAGTTTTGCTTTGATACAATATGGACATGTTATTCAAATATCAATATTCATCAGGATGTAAAACTTGTTAATATGGTAAGGCTAATGCAGATTTTCATAATACGTGCAATAAAATATTACACAAGAAAATGGTATACAAGAGGGATTAATTCCACTGAAAAGTTATGTTTTCATGAAATTTTACTTTTATAGGAACAATGTAGAACCAACTCATACAGCTCAAACAAAATTCTTTGAAAAATTTGTATAGGAAGCATGTTATTCGGCTATTTAAGGACTGAGTCGCCCACAAGTTCTTTTGTTTTATAATAAAAATTAGTATTTCTAAGTTTTAATTAGTCATTAATCTAAGCCAATGGAAGTAAGAAGGAAAGTAAAACTACATATTTCCATGAAAAGTCTAAGAAAAAAAAAATTGGACAGGAATTTTAAACTTGGGATTTATACGAAGATACAATGTGTTTTATTTTATATTTATAATTAATTGCTAGATATGTTCGTTAGTCTTTAAATTGGAGTTTGTTGTAAAAGGAGTTCTATCTAGACAAGTCATGATTTCTGCATCCATTAAAAAGCTATTCACGTGTATAAGGGTTTCATACTAAAAATAAAATAACATTATAATATCGCCTTGATATCCTGAAACCGATCTCAGAGACAATAACAAATATATTGAAATTTTAATACATATTAAATTAGTATGCTATTTGGCAGAATAAATTGTTTTCACATTTGAAGATTTTGTAATAATACTCCTAAATAATTGTTAAAACTTATTTGTTTTTAGTATATTTTATATAAAAATATTCGTAAACAAAGTATTTTTTCTTCACTTTACATCATAACATCATTTGATAAGTAATGCTTTTGCTAAATTTTTGTTAAGAATTTAGTCTATTAAACTTATATTATCCAAAAAGTTTTCATTTTTACTTTTCTTATTTATAATGTATAACTTTGGTGCAATGAAGCATGTTCATCATGTTATTAATTATATATGTATACTATGTTCCATCTTCTTTAAACATGCCTTATTAAATCAAGAATTGAATAATTTTTAGAAATTCTGAAAGCGAAAAAAGTACCTACGAAACTCCAGGTAAAACCTATATTATAAATACATTAGTCATGAGTAAATAAGAGTTCCTAATCACTATTATATTCATTTTCGGTATTCTAGCAGTTATCAGTTACTCATAATTGCATTTAATGGATTATTTCCTCGATACTGAGTCTTTATGCTAAAAATTTAGTTCAATTGGAAGAAATTCTTCTAATGATACGCATTCAACTTGCTAATAATCCTTACTCTTCTAAACACTGTCTGGAATCTTTTCAGAAGTTTAGTGTCTTTCCCATTTCACCTAGAAATTCTGATAAAACTTTTTTTTTTCATTTCTCCGTTGTCTTTTTTCTTAGAAATAAGTTAACACTTTCATTTCAGTATCAGGAGATACGAAGCAAAAAGCTGCATCATGCTGTCTATTTATCAAGATTTACCGAGGTCACTGTACTCAGAACGATAACTGTAGTGGTACAACTTAGGAAAGTTAGGGTAAAATATTTTCTTCTGGACAATGGTTAGTAATAATTTTTCATTGGATGAATGTTGATTTATTAATTTTGAAATATCGTTCACTGAGTGCATTTTTTAAAAATAGTCTTTCCTTGACTCCCCCCCCCCCTTTTCTCTTTCCTTTTTCTCTTAAGAATAACTATTTTGATGGGACCTTGATTATGCTTCTGAAAGATTCATAATTACTAAAAAAGTCCCGAAAGAGAGTCTCAAATACTTGTAAATCACATTCTGCGGAAACTATCGCTCATAAAATGTTGAAATAATGCCTACAATAATTTATTTAGTTTAGAAGGAAATAAATAACAAACTGTAAGTAGCAGTCTCTTATACTTTTACATACTTGTACACTTTTTTAAAAACATGTATACGAAATTGAAACTTATTAAAAATAATTATGTTTATATAAAACAAAGCATTTCCATGTTAGTATAACATATATTCCCACATAAATTTACATTCATTAGGTAAAAAAAAAATCTTGAAGTGTTTCAAGGCTGTTATCATATGTGAAAATATAACATAAAATATATCCTTGCAATGCTTCAGATTATATAGTTGGATTGATAATAATATTGCATTTCTTTTATTGTCAAATCATAATTCTAAAACATTTATAATAATGTTTGCAACAAAACCTATTAATAATATTCTGTAACTATTGTGCTTATCTTAAAAATTAATAGATTCAAACATTGGTGATATATTAAATTTATTCGTTATAAAAATATATGACATCAATATACATAATATTAATTAATGCATAACATATTTATACCTTTACTATCAATGTTAAATATTTTTTCCCTTATAGACCTAATTAAATAATTTAATAAACAAATAAAACTCAGCTATCGATATTCCAAATTGATTATATCATAGTTATAATTCTTATATATTGTTTCTATCATAATATAATCTAGCTGCAAATATTTGCTAAGAAAACACAATCTATGTTAATTGTTAATAATTGACAAAACGTATAAAAAATAAATTAGAGTTTAAAAAAACTAAAAAACACCCTTTTATGGTTAATCGAACTAAGTTGTAATTTAATCTTTTAGTCATCAAATCTGGAAATAGGATCCAAATTCGTCTCCAGATGCGGGATGAATTTGAAAATGGGAAATCGTTAATTTTGATGCTCCTGTGGTTAGGGCAATGAAAAAAATATTAAATTATTGCATTGTCATCGACCCTTCATTGGAGAGCAAAATTTCAAATTATTCTCACCATTTAAAGTGGGTAAAAATTGATTTCAAAGATTTCGTTACATACAAGTGAACCTTATAAAATGGTGTTAATAGTGAAGCAGTGACAACATCCGGCCTAATTAAGTCATTTGTAGAAGTGTTTGATGAAATAAGAGTACCTGCGGCCTACCCATTAATAAAATATATGCTTAAGATAATTTGATGTCACAATGTATAATTATACGAATGTTATATTTTATCATTAAACGAATGTTTTGAATCATTATTGGTGTATATAAATTTCAATCCAATAATATAAATTTAAGTCAAATAACAATGAAATAATATGTTGCGCTTAAATTTTTCAACATTTTTCAATTTGATAAAAATATAATTGTCAATTTGCACACATCGAGATGAATATTAGCAACACTTCTTTGCAAATTTCAGCTTATTACACATATTTTAGAAATTCCTTTATTTTATGAAACGCTCCCATTGATACTAAACTTATAGAATCTAGTTTGAATATTTTTTCATTGAAAAAAAGATGAATACACAGTGCCTATATAGCAGAACCTGTTCTTGTGTGGTCCTTTTTTATGTGATTTTATTTTTGTGCGATACTTTTTTATGTGGTATATGAATTTCTAAGGCTTTGGGGTCAACTGTATAGTTTTCTATCAATTCACATATATACACTTCAAGAAGCTCTGTTCATTTGTTATAAACACTGTCCCAACAACGTAAGTTCAATTGCTTTATCTCAATATGCAAAGTAGCACGTGCTTGATTAAAGACGAAAATAGTAATTGAAGAGACAGTATCAATAATTTGATAGCATTCGAAGACGTTCATGAAGAACCGGATTCTTTAAAATCTGATAAAATATAAACAAGAATATAGCGGCACAACAAATCAGAACATCATTTTCTCAAAATGGATACTGATTTTGAAAGGAGTTTGAAATTCCAAAAAGTGCTTCGATCATGCATATCTGGTTATCGTGATGTTTTCAAGCAACTGACCAACCAACCGTCGACGCAAAAACTATTACATAATTTATTACGCCAAAAATAAAACAAATGAACAAGTGACGAAAGCGATTTTGAACTAATTCATCAAACAGAGATACTGGCTTTGGGGCACGATGAATAGCAACGAATCATTCATTTGCGTTTTAAAAACTTCTCTATGTATAAAAATACAAGGATGAATTAACAGTTGTTAAAATTTTCAAAGTGTAATTTAATTATTTATTTTGATTGGATGTACTTTCTTATAAATTTGGTTAATAATTGGCGTAATTTCTAAGTGAGATTTTTTTTTATGAAAAAAAAATTGCGACATAAAAAAATATATATATAGTATGTCGACGAAATTGTTTGTTATATGTAAGTATTTATGAAATTTCCGAATATTTTTTATGCAGTTTCTTTTTATGCAGTCCCTGTCTACGGCACAAAAACAAGTTTTACAGAATTTACTTATTTCGTCTGTTTTCCAAAGATATTGCATCTTTTCTCTTGAATAATGATAAACGGCGATTCCTCTAGACTCTAGACTAGATTCCTCGAGAGTCTAGAGGAATCTCTACTAAACGTAAGACATGTTATTTGTAAACTATGTTATAGACTATATTGCAAACTATTCTTTAGCTATTTGTGTGTGTGTGTGTGTGTGTGTGTGTGTGTGTGTGTGTGTGTTGTGTGTGTGTGTTGTGTTGTGTGCGCATGTGTGTTGGCGTGTGTGTGAGTGTAATTTTTCGAATCTTTATGTCAAACTCAGATAAGCGATCAAACTTTTTTAGAATTATTATTTTAAACATAAAACTATATAAAGATGAGGGTTTCCTCTAAAATGCAGTGATATACAAAATTTTCAATTTATATGTAAATATTATATTTAGTTTTAATTTTTACAAGATGCAAATAAATAGATATATTTGAATAGGTACTCAAGAAACATTTTTTAATCCAATTCTAGGAATACCCTAAATGAAATGCATTGGCCAGGTAAAATTTATCAGCTACAAAGAATTACAAAAATTACAATTATTAATTATCTTATAAAGCTATCTTATAAAACGAATGACTGGCCTTAAAAGTCGTTTTATATACAACAATTATACCTTATCATCTCTTATACAATTTTATCTTGACGTATTAAATATTTTAGATTTATTTATTTTTTTATATATGATTTTCGTCTTTTAAAAAACATTGTTTTAGGTTTTAACTTGGATTATTGAAAAAAAATATATTATTTCTAAACACACTTTATACTTACTAAAATTATTTTAATCATATATCAGAGAGATCGAAGGATATTTATCCAGTCATTTTTGATGCATAGTATTTAAATAGTAAATTTTCAAAGAAAAACTCGAAATATTGTTTTCTTTAACGGAAAATTTTCTAGAAATGCATTAACGTATATTAAATTCAAAAATTATAGTCTCAGGCACCTTTTTCAGAAAGTAGCTTTGGATGTATATGTAGTTTTGAGCTACTCTTTTTTCACCTTCAAAACTTTGGTAGGTTTATTTTAAGTATAAAAGTCTTTGCTAACAACATCATTTTCTTTGAAGTATTATAAGAGAATAAAATATTTCTTCTCTCATTTATCTTACCTTTAATAGCATCTTAAAAAACATCCTTTCTATAGTTCATAGTCATTTTCTGTTACAATGAGCTCAATATTGATGATTTTTCCTCTGTTAGATACATCTTGACAGCGAGTGGTTGTCTCGCCTATCCAAAGCAAAACCTTTTCTTTGATGTGGTTTGGCTGAAATCCAGATTTCTCGGGTATGACAATGTGTAGTCTTATTTGTAATTTTTTTCTCGAAAGACCAGAGTTATTTTTCAGATTTTGAAACTTTTCTATTAGAGTTAGTTATTCTATTCTCTCTGATTAGGAGAAGAAACTTATTTTAGAAAAGTATAATGACATTAAAATTATCAAAGAATTTAACTTAATAAAAAAATGAAATAAAATCGTTTTTTAAAAAAAAATTGCTATTTTTTTACAAAAAATTCATTTGATTTCCAGCTTATATTTTCTGAATCATAAAACGGGAAACAGAACACAGGAAAATACTGTTTAAAAAGGAAACAGCTGAAAAATAATGTTCTAAGTCAAGGGAAAGGAACCTTTTAGCTTTGGTTTGCCAAACCTTTCTGCCAATGTGATTCAGCGAACCTCACAGTAAAACATTTTTGAAACAGTTTGATTCCCGTAATAATGCATGCGGATTTAAAGAACATAGGCCAATAATGTAGATATTTACAGTTTTATATAGATATATACATTAATTTTGCATCATTTAAAGATATCTCTTAACATAAAAATATACAGTATAAAATACATTTGTTTCTTCAACAAAAATTTTAAAAAATAAAATTGTGTACATATTTTGAGTAATTTTAAACATATTAATTAAAATATGAAATAGACAAAGTAAAATACAAATACTTCCCTTCATTATAGTTAAATAAAAAGATAAAAAAATAATGCGAACATAGTGCTGGCTCCGCTTTATTTTCACTTCACAAAATCAGGGGTATGATTTGGGACTCTCGATTAGAAGCGATTCTGAGCATTTACCTATTAAACCATTTTTCCCTGTGGACACGAAATATTTTTTATATGAGGAAAATATATTACTTAGTTTTGTAGAACCAAAAGAGGAAAGCAGATTACAAGCAATATTTACTCTCTTCAAACAATTAAATATCTCCAGTTTTGTTTTTTTATTCAAAATAGGACCCTCCGGTTTCAATACACTTCTTACGACAATCTATTAATAAATTTAACTTCTATTGTAAATCCCTTTGGTGGAATGATCTGAAAAGCATGCGCCGAAGCTATTTGTATGGTCGAAATAGCTCAAAACAGCCCCCTTTAATTTTATTTTAAGTTTTAGGGATAAGAAGTAGTCCCAGGGTGCTAAATCAGGTGATTACAGTGGATGGTTCAACATACAGCCAATTATTGTTTGCCAAAAATCGGTAGAAAGTAAGTGAGGTGTGACTGGGTGAATTTTCATGCAACAGACACCAACTGCTTTCACTCCGATATTCCAGACGAATGCGGAGAGTTTTGACCATCAAAAGCTTTAAAACTGCTAAGTAGTAATGTCCTGTAACATTTTTGTCCTGTCCTTCATTTGGAACAAGTTCTTCGTGGATAATGCCTTTACTATTGAAGAATATAATGAGTATTGTTTTGATTTTTGGTGGAAAGTCCCTAGATCTGTTGGCTAGCGGTGAGTATTGTGACTTCCATTACGCACTTTGTCGCTCTGTTTCAGAATCATATTATAAAAACCAGGATTCATCACCTGTCTCTGCAGTGTGCACTTCTCATTGTTTTTGATGTGTAACATCTTTCCTCTCAATTGCTGGAGATTTGTAGGAGTGATTTCGTGAAAAGGGACGGAAATACGTAACAAGAAGTTGGGGAAGTGAGCGCTATTTAGTTTGACCAATCAGCGCGCTTGGTGGTGTCTCTTCGCTACCCTCGGAGTGAAGTTCTGTTTTTTCTCCTTCATTCGGGAGGGGCTCCGTCCCCATCCCCCACCCCCTGCGGTATAGGCCATGGGATCTTTGTTTTTGTTCTCTCACTTTAGGATCAGAGAAGAAGCTAAGTCCTTTAGGCAGAGACTTGGTTAGACAATGACGAACGTGTTTCGATACCTGACTTCGATTGCTGCGTACAATTTAAATGTCTGGGCCACAGAGCCGCTGGTGTTTCGATCTATCGTAAACAGAACAACTCACATGTTGTGGCTCGACATATGGATAATACTTATCGTCAAACAAGTGGACTAGGTATTGTTAGTCAAAATACTGGGGACATATGTGCGGCAGAATCCTTATTTGAAAATGGACAAACAGTGATTTCGGTGGTCGTATACATTTCTCCGAATCAAACGGTTCAAAAAACTAAAGATTTCCTGCATTTTGTACTTTTACCATATACCGAAGGTGATTCTGCTTTTTTTTTTTTAACTGTCACTCGCTTCCCATGATTTTGAGTGGTGATTTTAAAGTTAACTTCAGTTTGCTAGAAGCCGAGCCACTCATAGCTATTTTGAATGATGAACTCAAGTTCGAAATGAACACAAATCGAAATGTTTCGACTACTAACTAACCGTTATTTTTCAACGGTTTTTAAATACTTTGAAATCACAAGTATATGTGTCATATTTTAGTTATCATAAGTTATCATTACGCTCTCCCCCAAATTGTACAAGGATAATTATTTTTGATAAAAAATTGCAGTACTCCTTGTGTTTATTAAATAAAATTTTCATTAAAGATATAATTATTCCATAGAAAATTATTTCCAATCATACTCGATTCATTTTTTTCAGGATTTAAGCTGCTATTGCAAATTTACCACGATAACATGTCAGATGTTACACATCGTATATGCGAGTACTGTAAGGCTCGTTTTTTTTTCAGGAGTTAAAATGTGTGGAACAAATTTAGCACACACATTTTCTTTTTCCCAAATCTTCATGCAGAATTGTTCGAATAATTTATTTGTCGGTGCTTAAAGAATCTTCCATCAATCTCAGTAACGCACAGCAATCGTTTGCCATAAAAAATTTCGTACATTCTCAATAATTTCAGTTGTTCTATGGGATATTGGTCTTCCACTACGCTGATCATCTTCTACAGTATCTGTTCAATCCAAAAAACTTTTGTACCACACAAAACATTTGATGTCCTTCAACAACAGTCACCCTAAACATATCTCAGGAGTTCGTATGTTTCCGTAGCACTTTTACCAAATTTTGAGTTAAATTTAACCACAGCTCTTAAAAAATCAGCATGAAAAAAAAATCACGTTGAGCAATGGACGCTTTTCTTCCCTCAACTATTCCACTAAATGCATACTACTAGTTGGAAGTGCGTTAGTAGACCAAGGACGTTATGACACACGCGCATTTACATTCATGGTTTAATTGCAGTTTAAAAATGTAAGCAACAGCTATGGCGGTCACAACTAATGTCTTTTCGGGGGAAGGTAGGTATCTGAAGAAAAAAATACATCGACAAACATTCACTCATAGAACCAGTTCTTTTTTTTACCAGTTATCTAATTACAAACATATACATAATTTTTAAAACATATATTTAGAGCATTAACTGCAAAAGAACTTTTACTTAACTGTTTGCATGATCGTATCCAGAACCCAAATGAAAGCTTCCATAACTACTGTGTATGGAATCAAGTTCCAAAACACACATTTGTGAACAAACACATTTTGCAAATTGATGTAATGGACGTAGTGATATGCTATAATGAGGATGCGCATGGAGGAAAAAAGTATTAAGAGAGCTAAAAATAAATCCTGAGATTAACACTTGTGAAGGTCTTCGAAAAATTGACAAAGTTAGAATTTGTGAAGACGTGATGACAGTTTAAAAAGCCAGAAAAAAAAAAGGCCAAGACTATTGAAGAACAAAATAAAAGGAAGATGGTTGCTTTAGAAGTGGCCATGCAAGATGAATAGAAATATGGAATGTTTTGTACATCAATTTTAGTAAACTGTACTATTTTTTATTTAGTTTTTTTCATATTACTCAAAATGTATTCTTCTAGTATTTAGATACATCCGTAGGAAAATCTATCTATT
Organism: Trichonephila clavata; assembly: GCA_019973975.1. Lineage (NCBI taxonomy): Eukaryota > Metazoa > Arthropoda > Arachnida > Araneae > Nephilidae > Trichonephila > Trichonephila clavata. The sequence goes on from BMAO01014212.1 coordinate 13,222, forward strand.
ATATTTTAGTGAAACTTGGTATGAGCTTTTGTATTGTAATAACGCATTTAATGCTACTAATTTAATTACAGAAATGTAGTATTTTTATTTTTACCGCCACAATTTTTTAAAAAAAATACCGTTTTTATCAAAATTTTAAAAAATTAAGATTCAAATATTTTTAAAAAAAGTCTAAGCAATGAAATATAAAAAGAAGCATTTTAATAAAACTACAATTTTGTAACTAAAACAACATGTTTTGTGGTTTTATATGTTATATAAGGAAAAGTACAGAGAAGTACCTAATCAATACCATGTATACGAAATCCCCTTTTGAAGAGTACCTTTTCAAATCCTTATATTTCTAAAAATATTGTACACATTTAAAAATGTTGTGTTAGAGTATATTAAAAAAAGTATGAAGATTCTGTGACATCTTTTTTTATTTACGGAGTTTTTTTTTTTTTGAAAATTATGTTCCTTCCAAATACGAAATTTTGCTTGTTTTGCGTTATCTAGAACGGCTCAGTTCCAACTATGCTTAATAATAAGTCAATATTTAGTATTCAAGAATTTGAAACGCGCAATATGTTAACTTTTCTTAAAGTTTAGTTTATTAAGAGTTTTAAAAAGAAGTTAAAAAAAAACTACGTAATGGCTCTACTTTTACCTAAAAATGCGTGTTTCCAGCTTTTTGCAGGTGAAAAAGAATTTTGAATTTGCAGGAATTAAATTTTTTCTCGTATCTCATATTCTAAACTCTAATAAAGTGATATTTAGTCCACATTTAGAAAAAATCATTACGGCATTGGTGAGACAAATAATTATAAAATAAATAATACGTTACACCAAAATTTCTCATTTATCAAAAATTCAAGCAGGATGCACAAGCGGAAGGTATTCCTTATTTGAATTATTTATACATAGTATTTTTAAATAGCTTGACGAAAGGCAAAATGTTCAAGGTGTAGCGATAAAAAAAGGGGAAAAATATAATCCACCGTAATTCTTATCCCAAAGTACTCAATTAATATTACAAATGGTAGCACATTGTTATTAGTTTTAATTAACTAAAATTCGATTAAATGAATCCTAGTTTTATAAAAAATATCTTATTGGAACAATTCCCTAGTTTTTCTTCATCTGTAATTGGCCGTTTAATAAATGCACTAAGCTAATGTAACAATTTGTTTCATGATTGGCTTATACAGTAATTAAAATGATTAAGTATTTTTCTACTCACTAAAGGATATAAGCATTTATCTTATGTATTATTTCGGTTAGGAAGTTTTAGATGCAATTATAATTAATGCAAACTACAGATAATAATGTGATTTGCTAAGCTCAAAATTGCATTTAATGTCTTAAACAATCCTAAGGAAATGTCTTCGAAGATGTATGTAGATTAAGGAAGAAAACTGGTTTATGTTAAGTACCTTAGTGTAAAAATTTAAAGTTTATGTTCTCGTCACAAACATTTATTCAAACAAATTTCCTTTGAAATATTTACAAATTTGTTTTCAATTGTTCATCATAGAATGCCATGCAAATTTATTTTTTACTACTTAATTTAGCTATAACTAAAAAATAAAGTTGTGGTTTTTTTTTTGTTTTTCAATTTTTTTTATTACCGTATTTACTTACTCTTTGAAGATTTAACTCCTATAAACGCAAACTTCACCTTGAGATATATTAAATTTTTATGGTTGTGTTTTTTTTTTTGTTCTTTTCTCATGCATTCGTATAACTGTAATTCCTATTTAATTTTTAAAGTGATAATTATAATGTCCCTTTGAAATCTAAGTTTATTACTCGTTTAAGTCCCTAATAGTGTATTTAGAAATAATTCATAAACATAAATTCATATGTACAAAAATTTATTTTGTTCTAAGTCTTGGTTAGCATACGTTTTGTAAATAAATTGTCCCAAAAGTAAGGTACGTGCATACAAACGATTACGAAAATTAGTATTCAGAGGAACCGCCAAAGAAGTAAATTCTCGAAGACTTATGTGTGCATATTAGTGTATCACGTGAGTGCAAGTTCTCTCATAGGTCGCTGTATGGTTTCTCCTGGGGAGCTCAACATTATATATATGACCGGACTCTACACTGCTTGCGTGCTAAGATATTTGTATAATATATAATCTTGCATTATATTATATGCCATAACATGTAAGACACCATTTAAAACTACAGTGAAATCGTTTAACAAGAAACTGAGCAGACTGAAATATTTTTTCGTGTTAAATCATGTCGGGAAAAAAGTAAAACATATATTTTACAAAATTAAAATTATTAGAGTACATTTTATTTGCATTGATATACATATGAGTATAGATTTAATAAAAATCAAAGAAACAAAAACATTCTCAAACACAATACCCATTTAAAACAAAAAAATTAAAAAAATTTTTTAAAAACAAAATATTTTTTTAGTTTTTTCTTCAGTGCTTGATATTTTTCTTCGCAGTACTTTTAGCTTCCAATTGTCAACAAATTGTTCTATACAATGCATTTTGTTATTCATTTCATCATTCAAATGTGCGTTTAAATAACAGCGCACACTTTTCATCAAGTTTCATCGGATGACGTAGGAACAGGAGCTACATTATGCATTTCATTTTCAAAATCTGCCTCAATGATATTTTTTGAATTCCAAAATGTATTTTCTATAATTGGGTCTGTACACACATTATCATCATATACTGCAACGAATTCTTTCGATGATGCATTATGATATTCGAAAAATACGGAAATCTCCTCTGTCATTTCTTTAGGTGGTTGGTGTTTTCCGCATTTTGTTCAATCTCAGAAGGGAATTATTTTCAACGATTTTCATTTCGCTTTAAGAAAAAAAAATCAACAAAAAATGTAGTAGTTTGTCGAGACCGTTGTAACATTTCGTGTTAACCGATTATTCGTCTTAAGCGCTTTTAAGTTAAACGTGTCTTATTTTTCTTAGGGATATACCATCAAAATTTCGGAAATCATTGTTCTAAATCAGTAAAAAATCGAACCAAATATCAAAATATATAAGAAAACTCGTGTGGCTGTAAGCATGAAACGTTGTGATATATGTTGTATAGAAAATAATAATATAGTCGTAAAAAAAGGTAGAGAGAGAGCTGAGAACTCTAGAGATCTAGCATGTTGTAATTTATCATTTATAATTACATTTCAGTATTATGTCCACGACATATTAAAAATACTGAAATGAAAATTTTTTAGAAAGTGGTTTTCTAGTCTTAATTTATTCATTTATACAAACTTGTATGGGGATTTTTAGAGACCAGTCATTAGGGGAAAAAATCCCTCTTTCCTCAAAAGGGGGGGGGAGTAATAAAAAAATGAATAGGGGCTAAAATATTGAAGAACATCATAATTTGCTTCAGATGGAGAATCTGTCTTCTTAAGTTGTGTTCTGCTGTGCAATTCCATGCTTGTAATGAACAGATTATTTGCTTCAAAGCATCAATGGTTGATCGAGAAATCCAATTTAATTTCGTTAATTATAGGCAGATAATTAATGTCTAATAAGGAGTTATTCATTTAATTTAAATAAATGATAAAATCTTTCATTGCGTGTGTTTGTAGGTTAATGGGAGAAGGCCCACGGGGCACAGAGATACCCCAGGCTCACAAATCATTAATTCTTGGAAAACTGTTTATTTGTTACCAATGACCTTCACGGTATCCTCCTATATGATAGAGTTTTCATGGGAACAAAAATATATTTGTCACATATTTCCTTCTTTTTTTTGGGAGAGGCAAATGTTTCTTTACAATCTGAGATACTTGTTTTGACTGAGCTCCCCGCTCCGTCACTTTTGTTCTAAAATATTTTCTATGAACAGGCTACATTTTCCCCTGAGAATAACATAGTGGTTTTGATTGTTGTGTTGTACGACTTATCACGGCTTATAAATGTTAAAGAGCAGAATATAAAAAAAAAAGAAATGAACCTCTGTGATCTTCATTGAAGGAAGCTGAAAATGAGTAAGCAAGGAAAGAAACTACTGAAATAATCCATTTTAATCACGATAAAGAATGTAGAGAAATCCGATGTGCATGGAACGTTTGAATTGAAAAGAAAATTTTCAAGTGCTACCTAAAAGAACTCCATCAAGATAAACATGAGCCACAAGTGTAACACAAGACAATCTTCACCCTACCATAAAGACGCAAGCAAGAAAAAATTCAGCATGATATTTGTCGTTCATCAAAGGATAATAAAACTGCAATAACATAAACTAATTATGACAATTTTGCCTGTAAACAACATTTATCTTATGTTAGGGAAAAGTATCTGTTATTTGTGTCCTTGATGTGAGAATCCGGCGGTTAATTGCTGAAAGTTTGCTTATATATGCATTAATAGTTCTAGTTTATTTTTAATATATTTATATTTAGTCCTTAGTCTTTTTTAGTTTATTATATTTATTTGAGTTCAAGACTGATTTACAGTATATAATTGATAGATAGTGTATCACTCCATATAAATTCATAAAATAGTTTTATGTCTAAGAAACAAGTATTTATGAAATGGTCCCATTTTTAAATATTAATATTTATACTTGTCACTGCCTGGGGATATACATACTCATTTTAATATTCATCATTATAGATACTTATTTATTGACACTTTTAACATTACATGAATACATTATAAGTAAATGAAGAATTTCATTATTTTTTTATATAAATCAGGCTCTCTGAGAATGTAACATTATACTATTAGGAAAAATAGAGAACAAATTGAAGATCTAACTGCCAATATTCAAAATGCATAGTATCATATACAATTATTATGTCTCCATTTTTATATTTTATTGATAATATCTAAAAAAAATCTCTTGAAATTTTATATAAATGGTTTTTTAATTTATTTACAACAATAGTATTATTTTTTTAAAAACTTTTGCAAAAGGGTATTAAATGCCATCAACCCAAACAAATAAAATAATATAGTAAAAAAATTAATGATCTCTTAAATCACAGATTAAATAGCTAAAAAAATAGTCAAATTAAGCAGTATTTCTAAAATTGTCACTTTATGTATCTCATTAGGTTTATGACATAAAAAGGGGAGGGAAGATTTCATTCTCCTCAAATTAAAATACATATATATTAAATTTATTATGTACAATAAGTTTATTTCATTAAAGCTCAGGGGAAAAAAGGGGGAAATAATCTTTAAATTCAAAAGGCAAGTGATCGGCTTGTCTGCTCTTTAAACTTAATCAAATCTTCAAGAAAAACAACCAGCTATGTGAAATATACCACCCATAGAAATTTAAAAAAAACGAAAACAGGAGACTGCATTACATTTGTATAAGTTATCTACAAGACTTTTTATAGTATTTTTGAGAAATTGTACATGGTATGGGTCCAGATTGAATGAAGTATTGCAAGAATTTTGAAATTCCAGATCTTAAAAACTGTCAGAGTTAAAAAATGAACTTCTATACAATCACTTCTATACTATCAGTAAATTCTTTCTGAATTTACATAAAACAAATTAGAATACTGAAATCATGCAACTCATAGAAAGAAGTTTTGAATATAAGAAACAAATACACGTATAAAATGGCAATGTACAATGTAAATAATTTTTGTAAATTAGCTCAATACACTTTTTTTCATGTCCTAAAAATACAATAATCATTTATATAACATTTGTTCATCATAACTGTAAAATGACATATTAAACACTAAAGGTCATTATAGTTATATTTATTTTTAAGCCACCCGAATTTTCCTTACTTTAATTTATATTAATAAATCCTTGAATTGCATATACTAATAACTACATCAAAATAAAGTGGGGGTGGGTGGATACATACACAAAAAAGTGACACAAAGTTTTCTATTTCTGAATTTAACACTAACTACAAAATTCCTACAGTCTGATCCTCTAAAATATACAAAGAATCATCTTCTATTTAAATATAAATATTTCATTTTTTCCACTAAACATACCAACACTTAATGCATAACTATTTCTACCAGTTATTATATGTATAGTGTTACATATACTTTACTTCTATTTCATCTAAACTTAAACTTGGAGAAATGTATTGTGTGCCACGTTATTTTGTTTTCATTGATGTGCATCTTAAGTATCCTTTTCTATATAATTATATTTATACTTTAAAAAAAATGGAAGATGAAACGACATCAGAAAAAAAGATTCAGAAGTTTAATGTTTGAAAATATATTAATAAAGTTAGACTACATAATTTTTTTAAAAAAAATCGCTATTAATTCAACAGATTACCAAATCTTATAATGAATAAATTGAGTTCCATTATAAAAAAAAAAAATTAAAAAAACCAGTTCCCTAAATTGTACATGAGCAAAATATTAAATTACGTCAAAGTTTGTTAAAACAAGGCTAAATCAGTACTCGTACTATTCCCAAATTTAGAACATACATATTAAACTGCTGACTACTTTCGTCAATTGAAAAGACATCAAGAATTTTAAAAATATATTTATAAATCACTATATTATTATTACTGTTTTCAAACTTAATAAGGAACCGTTTTGCAGCATTTTGAAGAAATTGTTCCATATTATAATATACAAGTGCCCAAATTGGTCCTTTCAATAGACATCGCACAAAAATATCAGTGAGTTTGGACGATTAACCCCGTAACAATAACTTTGGAAAAAATTCTCTGAAATTACCTTTTTTTTAATGAATTTTTCATGAATATAGATTATTGCAAGTAACAATTTGTCATGTTATTCATTTAAGGGTTAAAAATGGTTATATTTTTAAATTCCGAATATTTTAATTGCTTTCAGAAAGTAAGTACCCTACAGAATCCAATGTCTATATGTAAAGTCGCATTTGGTTACATGATCCTAATTACCAATAAATACCTCATAGAATTGATCCAAGTACACTTCTTGGGTCAATATTTGTAACAAAATCAATGCAACAAATTTTTTAAGGAACCTAAATTTATAAGCAGGATAATATCGATATACATGAGCCTTTTAGACTTAAATATTTATGTAAAAATTAAAAT
>BMAO01014213.1:0-80992 GCA_019973975.1 Trichonephila clavata
TCACACTTTATGGAAATGATTTTGTAATTCACTTTCGCGATTGCCCTTGGAGATAAAACTTTGGCAACTTCAGAATTTAATCGCCTACTAATTGTTTTTTCCGACTGGAATGTAAAATAAAAGATTTATTTTGAATATAGTTCCTTACATTGATAGATGGCTCAACGATTACGAAACTGCACTTTCTGAGGAGAAACATTTGTGTCAACAAATTATAAAGTGGTGTAAGAATCTCGGTTACTGTAATGCAGTAAAAGGTATAATTTATTAAATTAGAAATTGAAAAGACGTCTTTGTGAAAATAAAAATGAAAACATGACCACGAAGCTTCATCCTCAAAATGTTCAAAAAAGAGGCAACTATAAAGAAAGTGAAGTCTCTGATCCAAAAATTAAATCAGCTGACTCAAAGATTCATTGCATGGAGACTAGGAATGTCTTCCGACACTTTAGGCCATTCATAAAGATTTAAATTTAAAAAAAAAAAAGATGTTTAAACCTACAGCTCATCTACTTTTCTTAAAAAAACATTGAAAGAAAACAAATTGTAAAAAAATTATACAAAAACTACCTAACTGCTGAAAAAAGGAAATTTTTGGTAACAATTGGTGAGGCGAGGGTATATTTAAAGGACTGTATTAAAAGAAAATTAATTTTGTATTGTTCAACTGATGGGAATGATTGTACAAGATGGCTTCGTCAGTTTAAAGTTAAGCTCCCAAGGGGATTTATGTTAGGTGCAGGATTTTCTCTAACGGTAAATTAAAAATAAAACAAACTCAGAAGTAAAGCTATAATAATTTCCTCTACTATCAGCAGAATATATTAGAGCCAATTTCTGAAGAAGAAGTTCCAATGTTATATGGAAAGGACATTGATCAAGTAGAGCTTCATATAGACACAAGTATAAGTCAAATGTTGCTTATTTAGCAAAGAAAGAATCAGAAAAAGGAATAAAAATGTTTCCCCTTTGATGAAATAAGTGTAAAATCACCCTATGCTGCTCCAATGGACTTTTGTGTTTTCGATTAATTAAAACGAGCCTTAAGGCCTTATCACACAGACACGTCTCGGAACAACTGTAGTCCCTTTTGAACAACCGTTTCAAGCAGCTGTTAGGGTGAAGGGTTAGCGTAAGAAAAACGATATGCTGTGACATCAGCCATGCCACATCCTCCCATTGAAAAATTATTCGCCAATTTTTCTGCTTCGGAAAAAGTACATCTAATATTATTTCTTTTATTCTGCCCGCAATTTAGTTGAAGGTCGCAAACAGAAATGAAGCATCAGTCTGTTTAATATATTTTACGCCATTAAAATATTATGCGTTATTTCTGATGCATATGACGAAGCCAAGGCTGCCATTTGTTTATGATATAGAGCCAAAGGATGCCATTGGCTGGAACTCAGAGCAATTCTTTCTGCTCACTGGGAAAAAAGCTGTTCAAAATCGTTACTATGACAACTGCGCAAAAAATAGCTCTAAAGGGTCACTTGAAAGAAAATTGCTCCAAATACATATATGCATGTTTAGGCCTTTAGAAAAGGCCATCCTAGCACGCTGAACGGACTTAGGAAAACGGTTTATGAGGAATAGAGCAAAATTTGCATGGCAAAACAAGAAAAAGTTTACTTTCATGAAAAAAATTTGAGCTGGAGCTATTATCAAGAATCATGGTTATGAGATAGAAGCATATTGCCCCTAAAAATACTGTATTCATGGAATAAAAATTAAATATGAAAAAATGTTTCCATAAAGCGCAACGACCTTCTGTATGAAAAGAAAATGACAAATATTGTTCGAAATATTTGTGGAAAAATTTGACTGTTAAAATGAACTGATTAAAACTGAATTCTCCTCTAAAATATCCAACTCTTAATGGAATAAATATAAGGCTGAATTTTACAATAAATAATAATTGTATTAAATGATAATACTTTTATTTTGAATTTATCTTTATTTTACTCAATATATTGATTTCAATTTTACACATTCATTGTAAACAACAATTTTTTTTTATTTAGAAAGGGCAAATTTTGTGATTAATTTTAAAAATATATATCAAGGTATTTTTTCAGGTAATCCTACAAATATTATGAATTAATTTTGATGCTGATAAATTGTTCTTATGAATCCCAAATTCCTGCTACAATATATCTTCAGGTATCCGACTACTTGCGGCAACTTTTTTTTATGACCTTCAGAATAAGAGATATTTTATTTTTTATAAAAACTAGAGGACTTTATCTTAGCTATTATACGAATTTCTTTAAAAAGCAGTGATTATATTCACATAAGAAACTGTAAATTTTGTAATAAAACAGTGATTGATAAATCTGAAGGTTACAATACTTTTACTAGTATACAGAACATACACAAAAAAATTTCAGTAAATATTTTCAAAACTTTTTGAGCAATCAACTGTCCTCGTTCGAGCCCTTAAAAAAAAAACAAATTTCAAGTAAATACATTTTAAAGTATGACATCTTGCTTAAAGTAATGGCATCTGCCTTTACTAAAATACTTGCAGTTCTTGTTCCAGTGAATGGAAAATAATAAACTTGTGTAATATAAATAATTACAGCGAAATACGTTTATCGTGAAAACGCTTAAGACGAAATATCGGTCAATACGAAATAATAGAATGGTCACGACAGGAAACGAAAATTGCTTAACACGAAAATATTTCCCTTTGGGGAATGAACAAAATACGGGAAACACCAGCCATGCAGGCGAGATTTAAAAGGGTATGAAATGAAAAAAGGGGGTTTCGTGTTTGATTGAAAGGAAGTTAATTTGACTTCGAAAATACCCACGAAACAACCTGTGACAGGAGGCTTTTATCCTCCACCCCTACAAACAACACATAAAAACATCTTATCTCTCAAGTGGCATAACCTACATCCCAGAATTCCAAGGGACCCAAAGTTTAACTTACGCCAAGTACGGGGTGAGGGCCCAAAACTTGACTTTGTGATGAGGCCCTAATTTTCTCTGTTATGCCACTGAATCTCTCATCAGTTGGATTTGGAATACGGTGACGAGTGTATTGCAGTGTCAGTAAAAATCAATAAATTTGGTTTTGTTTCCCCCTATTTTAGAAGAACTTTTTTATCATCACAATGGCAAAGAGATCCGGGGGAAAAGCAATTTTCTATTCAGCAAATAAAATGAAGATTAGGTTCTTCAGGGATGAAAACAAAAGATGAAAACGGAAACTTGTAAAGATTTTGGAAGAGCTAACTCTGCATTATTAACAAATATTTTAAAAAAAAGAAAAAGAGAGCGAATTAGGGAAATGTTTGTATACATCTAAATAAACAAAATGTACTCTAATAAAATTAATTTTGTTGAATGTAATTTTTGGCTCCCCCCCCCTCCTTTCCCTTTTTGCAATGACTTTTATCACGAAAAAAATATTTCTTCCCCTCCGTTTCATAATAAACGATTTTCATTGTACTTATAAAGTTATTAATTTAAAGTAATTGTTTAACTCGATAGCTCTAACACTTAAGTGGACTGAAGAGTCTCTAGCACAGTTAGTTCATGACACACAATCACGACACAGTTTTCTTGTGGACTTGCGTTTATTAATTTCTCATAACTTCTGTACATTTACATTGGAGTTGCAGGGCATGCGCAGTTCAGGCTGCGCAATTGGGATTGCGCAGACACAGTTTATACATACATTACTACAGACACAACAACACACTCTACTCTCTTAATTACACAGATAGCGCTTCGTATGCCGTGAACTAACATACCGCCCCACATTGCACTGGTTACACCATGCAATCACTGTATTAATAATTAACACAAAATATATCTAAATTGTTCATCACTTAAATTCCACAAAAGACACTTAAAGAAATGCACTACATTGAAAATAAAATAATAAAAAAAACAATTCACTTAATTGATTAAAACACACAAAAAAATTTTTTATCAACAGTATTTAATCATTTGGCATTGGCAAAACACAAACTTAGATATGGCTCTTTTACAAGTACTAAATTGAGTTTTCACTTTAACTACACGAATATTGTTATCGACTCCTAAATAAACTTGAATAATTCTTCCTAATAACCACTTGTATGGTGGCAAATTCTCTTCAATTAAGAGTACTAAATCTCCAACTTTTACATTATTTTTTTCGAACATCCATCTGTTCCTTTGTTGCATTTGATTAAGATAATTGCGATGCCAAAATTTCCACATTAATTGCACTATTCTAGTAATTTTTTCCCATTTCTTAAGGTAATTCTCCTTTATATTTATTAAGTTGGGCTCAATAATAGAATTCAAGGATCTATTAATCAAGAAGTGAGCAGGAGTAAGAACTTCTCATTAGTAGACAAGGGGCAAAGAGGTCGAGAATTTAACATACCCTCGATTTGAACTATCACGGTTAAAAATTCTTCATAAGTCAAATTTATTCCCCTCATAACTCTTTTAGATGATATTTAAATGATTTAATAGCAGCCTCCATAGACCACCAAAGTTGGGGGATCTAGGGGGGATAAACTTCCACTTAATGCCTTCTGCGCTAAGAATCTAGCTAATTGATCATCTGGTTTGCTAACCATTTCATGAAGTTTTTTAATTTCCCTATTAGCTCCTACAAAATTTTTAGCGTTATCAGAAAATAATTTTGCACATTTCCCTCTTCGTGCAATAAATCTTTTTAAAGTCGCAATAAATGCATCGGAAGTTAAATCATTCACTACTTCTATGTGTACAGCTTTAAACACAAAACAGATAAATATACAAACATAGATTTTATGCAAACTTCCTTTGCGTTGGCTTTTGTTTTTTATGAAGAAAGGACCACAAAAGTCGACACCCGAGCAGTTAAAAGGGTAGTCAGTGGTAACCCTTTCCTTAGGCAGATGCCCATTATTTGAGATGTAATAACAGGTTTACATTTAAAACAGATTATACATTTATGAACAATTTTTCTACAAAGATTGCGACCATTGAGAGGCCAAAATTTTTCGCGAACATAATTCAAAAGTGAAAAAGCACCAACATGAAAGTATTTGTTATGCAAATATTCAATTATCATACATGACAGTTTATGGATTTTAGGCAAAATAATTTGATGTTTTTGATTAAAAGGAAAATTTGTATTACCTAATCGGCCACCCACTCTAAGCACTCCATCTGAATCCAAAAATGGATTGAGACTTTTCAACTTACTTTTTAGGCAAGATAGGTTTTTGGTTTTCTATACTTTTATTTCTACTGAAAATTCTTGCCTTTGTACACTTTTTATTAAAAAGATCTCTGCTTTCTCCAATTCATCTACTGTTAGTGGGCCACTGGCTTTGACCTTCCTCCTCAGGTTGTTTACGAACCTAAAAATATAACTTAAGATACGCAAAATGGTTAAATAGTTATTACTAAGGTTACACAAATTGTTCACAAAGTCATTCACAAAAATGTTAAAAACTGGCACTTCATTCTCAAGTTTTTCAAGGACACTGTTCTTCAGTTCTGAATTGTACGCATCGTTGTTTTCACTAATGTTCACAGGTTTGTTCGGATAATCACTGCCAGATAGAAACTCTGGACCGTTCCACCACATTTCTTGGTTCAGAAGTTTGTCAGGATCTACTCCACGAGAAATCAAATCTGCAGGATTCTGGTTGGATGGCACATGTTTCCATTGCCGTACAGGGAACAAATCTTGAAGCTTAGCAATTCTATTCTGCACAAATGTTTTAAGGTCCATCGGTTCTTTTTGTAGCCAAGACAACACTATCATTGAATCAGTCCACAGATAAACTTTAACTGATTCCAGCTTCAAGGCATCAATCACTCTTTCACAAGTTTGGACAAAAGGACAGCGGCGCACAGTTCCAATCTTGGAATAGTTAGACTCTTAATTGGTGAAACTCTCGATTTGCTAGTAATTAATCTCACTAAAGTCACTCCCGAATTATTTTTTGATTTGCAATACACTGCAGCTCCATAGCAGCGCTCTGACGCATCAGAAAATCCATGAATCTCTATAGATGTAGGATTCTCAATTACTACACGTCTTTGGATATTTATGTTATTTAGGCTCTCTAGCCCAATTAACAATTGGTGCCATTGATCATACACTTTCTTTGGGAGTGGATCTTTCCAGTCAATACTAAGTCTCCAAAGCCTCTGCATAAACATCTTGGCGTTGGACACCACGGGTCCCACAAGACCCAAAGGATCAAACAGTCTCGCAATAGTTGACAAAACGCTTCTCTTGGTATACGAATCACTTAGTATCACGTCAATTTTAAACGAAAAAGTGTCTCTTCCTGGGTCCCAGGACACACCTAAGGTTTTGGTCTCATTTGGTCTAGAAAAATCGTAGATTCCATTTATACTCTGCGAAAGTTCAGGATGATTTCCCCGGATTTTATGCAATTCCATGCCTGCACTTTTCAAAATTTCAATTAACTGATATCGTAGCTCCTTAGCCTCTTCTAAGGTGTCCGCCCGCATAACGCATCGTCCATGTAGAAATTGCTTCGAAGGACTGGTGCTGCTATCGGGAATTTATTTTCTTCATCATAGGACAATTGTTTCAATGTTCGTTGCGCTAAGTATGGGGCACTGGTCGTCCCGTACGTGACTGTTTGAAGCTCATATGTTTTTTCTCGGTCGTGTTTATTGTCCTTCCACAATATTTGTTGCAGACAGCGTTGTTCGGAATCAATTAGGATCATTCGATACATTTTTTAATGTCCGCAGTCAGTGCATATCTGTAACTTCGGAATCTAATCATCTGGGCATATAAGTCATCTTGGATGACTCCTCCATTATACTGAATATCATTCAGTGATAATCCATTATCTGTAGACTAGACGCATTGTAGACCACCTCACCTTAGTAGTACTTTTTTCGGTCTATAGACGCCATGATGAGGTAAGAAATAGTTCATCTTCGAATTATTTTCTTCTACCATCACTTCTTTCATATGTCCCATTTGTTCATATTCTTGCATGAATTCTCTATACAATTTTAGATATTGTGGATCCCTTTCAAATCTAAGCCACAATGCATTTAATCGTTTGAGAGCAATGCCCCTGGAATTCCCTAAACAATTTGGATCACCCTTAAGGGGCATTTTAACTATGTACCGTCCCTCCTCGTCTCTAGAATGTGTTTTCATAAAGTGTTCCTCACATAAACTAGCCTCATTACTTTTTGTTTGCACTATCTCCACATTTTCTACTTCCCAAAATTTTTGCAACGTTTTATTGACGTTGCAAAATATCCTCGTCCTTAACTAAACCGCAATGAACTTTAGTTTCATTAAATGAATCTACATTACCACTTACAACGTAACCAAAAACCGTGTTTTGTAAAATTAGATCTGAATTTTTTATCTTAAATTTTTCCGGTCTCAATAAATCAAAAAATATTTCTGCACCTAACAACATGTCTATTTTATCTGGAATATTAAAACGTTCATCAGCTAACTCCACTACATCTGAAAAATTAACACTAGTATTAAACGTATTACTTGGAATAAAATCTGTGATTTTTTTAACTACTAACATATTTAAATCCTTCACGAATGTATTATTTTTATTTGAAATTGTCGTTTTAACGCAACCGTTAACAATCATAGATGCATCATTTAAACATGAGATCAAAGTATTAATCTTTTCACTTTTCAGTTGTAATTTATTGGCGCACTCCTTAGTTATAAGACAAACCATACTGCCTCCATCTAACAAACACCTACATTCATGCCAATTCGAATATTTATCCTTTATTAATACGCGAGCTGTGCTCAGTAAGCATCTTTTAATTTTGTTATGACTAAATGTAGTCGCCACGATTTCTTGCTTGTTTATATTTGAATTAGGAACGAATGGAGGGGCAGAAGCATTGAAAGATATCGTCGATCTCTCTTCAAGGACCGAAGGAGGCCCGATTTGGGGAGTTGGGATACTTTTTATTTCTCTTTGAAAATGAAGCAATTTATTATGCGGCTTCTTACAAACTATGCAATTTCTAGAGCGACACTGTTTTACACAACATTCTGGGGATAGACATTTAAAGCACATTTTATTGTTTTTAACAAAATCTACTCTTTCATTTATCGAAAAACCTTTAAACTGAGGGCAAAATTGCAAAGCATGTGCTTCATTTTTACACAACACACATTTTTCATTCTTTATTTCAGAAAAAAAATACGCTCGAACCTCCTCTCTGACTTCGCGAGCTGTTATATCTCTGATGATTATTGAACTCATATCGTTTATTTTCATTTCCAGTGAAGGACCTGGAAAATGTATTAGACTCGCTTTTAAATTTACCTTTAGAAGATAAATAAATATCACATTCTCGCCCTAACTCGTGGGGTTTAAAAAATGTTTCTCCTTGTTTACATTAATATGAGTCACTAATTCTCTGTCAAGAGTGCTCATCATTTTATCCGCAACAATTAATTCACATACTGACTTAAATTCATTAACATTTCGTAACTGACAGTAATACTCGAATGTTGCACTTAACCTAGACGCAAATTGAACATAACTCTCTGAATTTAATTTTTGAGTTTTTACGAAAATTATTATAGCATTCTTGCGGTGTAGGCTGAAATTCTTTCAAAACTAAATTTTTTAGTTTTTCATAACTGCGCAATTCTTCCTCTGACACATAAATCATTAAGTTATTCGCTCTCTCTCCTAAGATATTTAAAAGAATTTCCGATTTCCATTCTTCGGGAACCCCTTTCGTTTTGAATGCTTTCTCTAATGACTGAAAAAATAAATTATATGACTCAACACGCGAGGGTACAGAAATAGTTAATGTTTTTACACTTTTTATTAACGTTTCGATACTAATATTGTTACATGTTTCGGTGGCGCTCACTGTTGAAAGTGAAGAATCATGTGTTAAATCTTTCCGAATATTAGCAAGCTCTAATTGCTTCTCTAACTGCGCTAACTTAATTTTCTCTAACTCTAAATTTGCTTCACTTTCTGACCGCTTATGCGCTAATTTTATTTTTTCTAACTCTAAATTTAATTCACTCGCAGATTTTTTAATTCTCGTTTCTTCAACGGCATAGTCAATAACAGTTTTAACTAATTCTATGTCTGTATTATACACTTCACTACTTTCAATTAAAATTTTCAAATCAAGAACTTTTGCATTATCTGGCACAGTTAGTTTTAATTCCTCCGCGACAAGTTTTAACTCGTCTTTCTTCAACTTAGCAATTAAAGACATAATTAAATAATTAAAATTCTCTCAAAAATTCAAAGAACATTGCTCTCACCTCACATCACTGGCTGCCGAACTTGGCTGCTTACACAAATCACTGTTTGCCGCACTTGGCTTTTCATTTAGTCTTTTTTTTTTTAATCCATAGGTTAATCCATTAGTTCTCTCTGGCCTCGTAAGGACCAGTGTTTAACTCGATAGCTCTAACACGTAAGTGGACTGAAGAGTCTCTAGCACAGTTAGTTCATGACACACAATCACGACACAGTTTTCTTGTGGACTTGCGTTTATTAATTTCTCATAACTTCTGTACATTTACATTGGAGTTGCAGGGCATGCGCAGTTCAGGCTGCGCAATTGGTTGCGCAGACACAGTTTATACATACATTACTACAGACACAACAACACACTCTACTCTCTTAATTACACTGATAGCGCTTCGTATGCCGTGAACTAACAGTAATATTAACATAAAAAAGCAACTAAGAAGCATGATATAATTTTCTTTATTAACGGGTGTAATAAATGACCTAATAGAATTTTTAGCAACAACTAATATTTTCTCTCACTAGATGGTTTGGAATATATGGGTTTCCACAGTGCCAGCCTAGAGGCATCTAGGCTTCTACTTCAGTTCTGAAGTGTTCTATGAAAGGGAAAGAATGTGAAAACAAAAAAGAGAGTGGTTCAACTGAGCTAAAAATAGCATCAGCGGTGAGGAGTTGGAGGGGAGGGGAGGAGGATTCGTTTTGGTAGAAACGAAGAAACAGTTTTTCGACTCTTCGTTCTTCACGTGGTAGCATCTAGATCAGGGGTGGCCAACCCGCGGCACGCGTGCCACAATGTGGCACGCGGGATTCGTAACTGTGGCACGCGAAGACTTATTGAAAAATTACAGAAATTTTATAAAATGAGTACTGAATTAATTGAATTAAATTAGAAAATTATCACGAAGAGAATATGTAAAAAAAAGGAATTTTCAGCCTGAGATTTTAAAGGCGCTAAGCAAGATTTTTTCTTTTCTTCAGTATAGTCCAAAAAAAAGAGATCACGCTCCAAAACTTACAATTCCATAGCATTGTAACGTTCCGATAAAAAAAAATTGAGTAACGTGAGACTAAAAACAAATAAATTCTCTCTCTCTCAGGCGGTGGAATCTGTCTAAAAAGTCACCCTCTCTCGGGGTGGTTAATTTTTAACATCTGGGATTTCTATTCGAATTTCAGCTTCTTGTTGCAGTCCTGAAGTTTAATGTTTATATCTGTCAGCGTGATATCAGATAAAAAGGTTTTTCAAAAGGTGTTGGCTATTCACGATTTCTGTAATGTCAAGAAGTAATTCTGCAATATATTAGGAGAGCAGTTGTTGATACGGTAGAAGTAATTCTATCTGCACAAAGTAGCCACCTTATAAAACAGAGGGAGTGAGAACTTGATCCATGACTAATCAGAATGCTGAATTTGGAGCCTAGAAAATTTGTAGAGTAACATCGAGAAATTTTTTCTAGCTGTTAAGACTCAGTTGATTTTAAACTCAGTTTAGCAAGATGTTAAGCTTTTTTCCTTTTCAAAAATTGTTTTTAGATTTTAGCGTTGGGCGTAGTTTAATTTTTTTTTTTATTTTCAATATGTTTTTGAGTAAACCTTCGACATCGAAAAAAAATTATGAAGAGGATATTGCAGCACTTGATTTTAAAATTGTCTGTTAAGAACAATACGTGTTAACACATCAAAATGCTTCCAAGCATATTTGTTTGATATGTGGAATTTGCACAGCAGTTCCACAAAATTTAACTTGGACCATCATTTAAAACAACTGCATAGTGATTTCAGCAGCAAATATCCTGTTAGATCAAATTTGCGAACAGAATTTATCAATAAAAGAAAGGAATCTTTAGCCGGCCAACAATCTTTATTCCACAAGAGAAATGACGAAATGGAAACCATGGTGAAGGCTTCTTATGAACTTTCTTTGTTGTTAGCCCGTAAGAAAAAACCATATTCTGACGGAGAAGTGATAATCAAAAAGTAGCCTTTTAATTTTTACCCCCAAAGTCGGTGATCTAAATGTCAAAAATATGGTTGATAAAATAGCTTTGTCTAAAAATACCGTCTTGAGTTGTATAGATAACATGGGCCAGTAAGTTGGAACACAAATTGTCTCTGGACTTCAAAATTGTAAATATTTTTCATTAACTTTGGATGAAAGCTGTGATATCACAGACATAATGCGCGGTTAAGCATCTTTGTGCGTTACACGAGCAATAATTTTGATACTGTGGAAGAATTTTTTGATTTAACCAACTAGCAGGTAAAGACCTTTTTAAGGAACTTAAAAATGTAATTGAAGTTAACAAAGTAGAATGGACAAAATTAGACAGTGTTTGCACAAATGGAGAGCCTTGCATGGGTGGCAAAATAAAAGATTTTGTTGCATTTCTTTAAAATTATTTGGGAAGAAAAGTTTTCAAGTATCATTGTATTATTCATCAAGAAGCTCTTTGTGACAAGGACTTAAACTTGTCTTTCGTTGTTGACCCCGTGGTGCGCTATATCAACAAAATACGAGTTTGTGCTCTGAATCGACAAAGATTTCGTACGCTTTTCCTTGAAGAAACGGAAGAAAATTGCGAGTTACTCCTACATTGTAATTTGTGCTGGCTTTTCAAAAACTGTTCACCTGCGAAATTTTGGAGTTTGAGGGAATGTGTTTTAGAAAATCTGGAAGAAAACGATGAACTGCCCAGTGAATGCTTGCTCCTCAGGAGTGAAAATTGGCTGTGGGGTTTAGCTTTTCTTACCGATATAATGTAACATTTAAACAATTTTAATTTAAGATTACAGGAAAAAATTTGTATTTTTCCTACCCTAGTTGGTCATATATCTTATTTTGTGAACAAACTTTTGCTTTTTTGTCTGGATTTTGGAGATAAAAAATTAACTCATTTTCCATTCATGCAGGAATTATCTGCCAAAGTTAGTAATTTTCCGAACTATGATAGATTTAAAAATTTAATATCCATTTTGCACGATTCTTTGAGTACCAGGTTTGAGGATTTTAAAGATGAAAAAAAAAATACTGAACTTTTCACTAATCCTTTTTCGATTTCTCTTCAAGAAATTAATTGTAACCCACCTCAGGTACAAATTGAAATTATTGACCTACAGCACCATATTACTCTGAAAAACAAATATAAGGAAATTATTTTAACCGCAAATGATCCGAATTACATCGAATTTTGGAAATTTGTGCCATCAAGCAATTTTCCAAATTTACATGATTTAGCGGTCAGATATTGTTGTAGATTTGGATCAACATATGTTTGTGAAGAAATATTTTCTGTTATGAACGTGATTAAATCAAGATATCGCTCAAAATTAACTGATATGCACCTAAAATACCTAATTTTGTTAGTATCTTCACGAAATATAATCCAAATATAGATGATTTAGTAAAAAAACTACAAATTCAAAAACCACATTAAGAAAGTATTGACTGCTTAATAATTATTTAAAATTAAATGTTTCAAGTTGCTTATTTTTACTTTGTACCTAAGCTAACTAACTGATTGATTCTGTAAAAATTTATCAACAATAAAATATATAAGTTTATACTTTTGTTTCATTTTGTTACACCATTTTTTTTACATTTCCCTACATAGAACTTGCATTTAAAAATATGTTTTTGGTTTAAATAACCCATAATAAGTCTATAAGTAACACTTTTTCACTTTTGTATATTTTTTAGTTTGGTGGAGAAATTGGAAGTGGCACGCGTAAATTTTTTTCATCATATTGTGGCACACTTCCCAAAAAGGTTGGCCACCCCTGATGTAGACCAACATTTAGTAAATGAAAGTGTTCAGTTCAAAACTTATCTAAAACAAACTGAGTTAGAATCCTATACTTGTAGTGATATGTTCAATTTAATTTTTGAAAAGAAACTTGTTGACGTTTTTCCAAATTTGTATTTTAAAGATTTTTCTAACGCTCCCTATTATGAGTTGTGAAACGGAGCATGCGCTCTCTTAAATGTCTTATATAGAAAACAAATGTAGGACAAATACTAGGCTTAATTAATTATCACTTCTTCTATTACTACTGATCCCACTAAAGACTTAAAATGTGATGAGTAAATAAAAGAATTTGCAGCACAAAAGTATAGAAAAGTTTTTTTTTGTTTATTATTTTATTGCTTAAAACGTATTTAAATTGCATGAAATAAAAAAAAAAACCTTAAATTGCGCATATTTAAAATTTCTTAGGAAAGTGGCAAAATTTTATTTTAGGGGGCCCCCAGATATCGTTAGCCCAGGGCCCCCAAAGGACACGGCCCGGCCCTGCCAAGACACGTTTACAAAAGTGAGCATTTATTGAATGTTTCTAAATATAATGTATTTAAAGGCATTGTTTCGCATGATAATTGAACAAATTTTAATCCTCTCAGTCTGGATCAGTCTCTTTAACATTGAGGAAAGGCAATCTCTATTATTCAGCATCGCACGACACCAGTGGTTCGTTATAAATGAAAAATCTGAACTCTGAAATTTGCCAGGGTTTAAATAAAAAAAGCAATACGAGAGGTTTTGTATGAGGTGTAGAGAAAACCTGACAGCAAATGAATTCAGCAATTGAATTCGACGAAAGAATTCATTAATAGTCTTGAACTCAGACTCACAGATGGGAAGGAGGTGTAGCTTCGCCTCGTTAGACGGAACTTTGCTACCTCTCTTTTCATTTTTGAGGACCAGAAAAGCAACGCAATCATCAGATGGTTTTATATCTCCTTTAGAGTAAACTACAGATTCTTCTCTCACGTTCCGAGGTGAAATAGCTATAGAGTCGGCTCAGAGACCAACATTTGTTTCTCTTCTTTTTCTTCTCCGACGCCCAGAAGCGAATAGATTCACCAGATGGCTTTTCTTTTCAGCGAAATATAGAAGAGACACAACTATTTCAACAGATGTCCATTAATTCGTTCCGTCTTACTTGTGGCCATGCTACACAGGAAAGTAAAGGAGTGTTGGCTATTGACGGTCGACTATTGTATGGAAGAAATTCCAAGGATGGTATTCTTTGGGCGGAAGTGACAGGTCGATTTACAGATCATTCATAAGATTTACGATGTACACCGACCAGACTATCTCAGTCCAGACAGACTTTTGTCCCGGAAAAATCAACGGTGGTTGGGACCAAGACAGAAGGTATCGTGTGCAGACCCATGTTCCTGCCAATCAGACAGGCATAAAAGAAGAGGGTTGGAGGGGTTTAAAAAAACGGATCGGAAGGTCACCGGCGTTAACAGCGAATAGGCTGCAGGGCATTTGGACCAGCGATAGGCTGCTAGGCAGCAGGATGTCCAGCAACCTTGAATTCTCTACAGGGAAAGGCTGTGAAACAGTGAAAGATTGATATCGGCGTTCCAGGAAAATAGGAAGCTCATTTACAGTTGCGAACGCGAATACACTGGTGTCCAAAAGTTAAGCATAAATCGTAAAATGCGAAAAACATGGAGTAAATATTCGTAAAATTATTCCAAATTTCTTGCGGATATTAATTTGGTGAAGAAGAAACATTGGGTTTATGCAAAACTTTTCAGTCGACTAAGTCCTGCACGAAACACCGGCGCATGTCGGAACGCGGAGAAACCGATTCACGCAGCATAGGCAGTTTAGACAAGTTTCGTGCAACTCTTGTGCGAAGAAACGTTGTAAACTATCGAACAAGGTGAATGATGGCACAAAGACGCCCATTGGACATGTTTACGAAAGGAAGAATCGTTGGAATGCTGGAATCCTCACGATCACAAACCGAAGTGTCTCGAATTCTGAATGTGGACTAGTCTGTGATCTCAAGACTGTTGCAGAAGTTTCAAAGAACGGGAGATGTTAGCCAACAACCAGTATCAGGTCGACCAAGAGTCACAACCCTTCGCCAAGACCGATATCTGGTAATAAGTGCGCGACGTCAGAGGGGCAGTACTACCAGAGCACTGGGTTCGGCGCTCACAGTCGCCACAGGAATACGAATTTCGAGACAAACTGTTTACAGGAGACTCAATCATGCTGGCCTGTATGCCAGAAGACCAGCAGTTTGCATTCCCCTCACGTCTGCGCATAAACGCGCTCGTTTGAACTGGTGTTTGAAGCATCAACATTGGAGTGTGGGAGAGTGGGCCAATGCTTCAGTGATGAGTCCCGGTTTAGTCTGAGTAGTGATTCTCGGCGGGTAACGATATGGAGAGAACGTGGAGCACGTTTTGAACCAAGAAACATAACGGAAAGACATCATTTTCCATCAAGGGGAGTAATGGTATGGGCAGGAATCATGATGGACGACCGCGCAGACCTCCATTTCTTTGACACGGGGTCTGTGACTGCTCAAAGATACAGAGACGAAGTTCTTGAGCCTTATGTTCGCTTGTTTCGAGGTGCTGTCGGTCCTGACTTCATATTCATGGATGATAATGCACCATGTCACCGAGCGGTGCTAATTGATGACTTCCTTGAAACGGAAGACATCCAGCGCATGTCGTGGCCTGCGAACTCCCTGATTTAATTCCTATCGAGCATGTATGGGATATGCTCGAGAGACAAATTGCAGTCCCTTCGCACCCACCAAGCTCCGTTACAGAACTGAAAAGAGCTCTCCAAGAAGCTTGGATTCGTTTAAGCCCACAACTCATTCATTATCTCATAGCAAGTATGGTAATCCACTGTGCAGCGTGCCTGGCTGTCAGAGGTGACCACACGCCTTATTAAACTGCAGCATCAGTATTTTATTTAATGTTTCCTTTCATTTTTTCTTTAAAGTGTGAGACCTTGCTATGCTCGTTTTTCTTTCAAACTGCTACTTTGGATAATAAAATTAAATATTATCATTCTTTTGATTTGCTTCCTTATTTTATAACCATTTTACACTCGCATATCACGTTTCCCGCCGTTCTGATTTATAGTTCCTTCTTTATTCCCATAATTATCAATTATGCTTAACTTTTGGACACGAGTGTACTAGAAACTCCATTTTGGGCGGACATCCAGTTGAAGATCCCCGAGACAGGTGTATTGTGATACAAGTAATAAAGGTGTAAAATAACGCATTGACCATAACACATTTCTATTAAATAAAATAATATTTTACTAAAGCTGTTGAATCCCTTTCGCTACCTAGGGGGTCAGAATTGGAACAAGTATCGGATTTCGACAAAAATTACTGACAAAGAAAGCTGAAAAATCTTTCATAAAAATTATATTTTATTATTTCTTGATTGACAGTAGACAATTTCCAGATTCCCCTTAGACATTATAGTCTTTTAATTAAAATGGTGTTTTTGAAAACATTTTTCTTAAGCATTTAAGTGTCATTAGATTCTGTTCAAAAATCTATTTAATTTTGGTAGGTTAGAAATAATGCGTCGCGTATTATAGAAGTTCCACAGCAAGTGGAGATATTATTGACTGAAGCACACACAGTGTGTGCAGTTGTTCCTCTGCCAAATCTTACTCTTTTTAGGTCACTGAAACATGCGTAATTATTGACACAGCTCGTCGAACATCGCTTGTATTGATTTAGAAGTGTGTTCGAAAGGCAACGAATTAGCATTCGAGATTCCTGTCGGAAGGGCCCATTACCTTAGCAAAGCATGCAAAGACATTCGTTTAGTCACTCAGCCACACTTATGTAATGAAGATGAGAAAAGCATTGGGTCTGTCTAGTACATACCGAAATGGCGATGATTCTGTTTGAAGCAGACAATCTCTCGAAAAAGAAGAAAAAAGGTACATAACTTTAATCTATAAGGCGAAAATGAACAATCTTTTTTTAGGTGTCAACCCAACAGAAATTGATGACCTAATTTATTATAAAAAAAGACATTAAAAATGTACATATTTTTTTATAATTCTTTATTACTAATGTAAACTTTTGTGTATTATGTATAAAGTACAAATAAATGTATTTTTAATAACTGCGATCAATTATTAGAACGCATTCAGTTTCTTTTGCAAAAAAGGAAAAGTTTTTTAATTAGTTTTGTGAGCAGATTCTCCCAGCTATATTTTCCATATGCTGAAAGTCGATTTTCTATGGGAATTTTCACACGTGCACACCGTTAAATAAATTTCTTTAAAATTTATTTTTAAATGAACCTTTACTCTTGAGATAATTTTTTGAGCCTTGACAGACAGAATGTGCAACGTCTCCTCTCTATGGCAATCGAACCCGCGACTAGACCTCTTCCTGCGGCACAATTATTGGAAAAATAAACCGCAAAGAAGTTAGGATTTAATTAACACGAATGCTACATAAAAGGAAAGTATTTAAAGATGAACACGAAAGCTAGCTTCAGAGGCAAAGGATCCAATCTTGGAGACCGGGAATCAACTGGCAGAAAGTAGTAAGAAAATACGGTCCACACACAGCCCCGAGTTCTACTCCGAGACTCTTCTCGTAATCTTATAGGCGTTGCCACAGATGAGTTATTTGTGGATTAGTTTGAGATAGCTACACCAGATACATATCACTTAAGATTTTTGTAGCATGTGCATAATGTCCTAATAATATTTTTAAAGGAACTTTAATTAATCCTTTGCTATTTTTATTTATTAATTCTTTTAAATTATATGATTTTGTGCCTACAAAATCATGCAATCTATAAAACATGATTTTGTAGGCACAACAGCCTTCAACATACCCAAAAGGTGAAGATATTTTTCTTTCGGAATAAAAGCAATATTATCTGTAAAAAGATCTTTATTATTTCTTTTATGATAATTGATATATGATCCCTATTATGCATATTATGTAATTCATTATGCACGCTCTTACGAATGGAACCCTTTCCCCTCCAAAAAAGTTAGAAAGTATTAATAAGTATCCATTTTTTAAATATTTTTTCCTGTTTCGTCCGCAAAGTTTTGTCGACACGTTGGACTCAGCTGGTGACTGAAGAAACCGGAACTTTTCTTCGTTCCATTGGCGTATCATTTTCGCTGATCGTTAGGTGATTTCAATCACTCTTGGCAGCTTTTCGGTTTATATCTCGCATTTTTTCTCTCTCTTCCCCTTTTGCCATCCGCAGTTAGCGCCAGTCAGCGGAAAGTTAGTGGATATTCGATTTCAGAAGTAGCTGCCACTTGTTAGGAAATATTTTTCTGCTTTTTTTTTTAGTGAAGAGCTACTTTTTTTCCTCCCGTCTCTCCCTCTTCAGGGTTCCTTTTTCTTCGCCTCTTGGTGTTTGTCGCGTCGTAACACACGCTACCAGCTTGCAATTGCGTAGGATACACACACGCGTCTTTTTTTCTTTCTCTCTATGTCGACGCCTTGCGAAGTGGATACGGGTACATAGCAATATTTCAAAATAACTGAATAACAGTCAGCATTAACTTAAAGTGTCAGCATGAAAGAACCAAATAAAAGATTTCAGTATCTCTCTTGGATGTGTTTTTTTACAAAAACATATGCATTACATTTATTCAAACCATCAAAAAGATGTTTTTAAAAAAAATCTTAATAAAAGCACTGGCATTTTCTTATTTCTTGTATAACTCATTCAAGGATTAGATTTGAAATGAAACTTTTGAATTTAATTTTGCAAAAATAACATTCCCCTAAAATTGTTTCGGAATGAATCTTTATTGAAGTAATCATATATATTAAGCTAATCAGCGCCGACTACATTGCTTTCTAACTTAATTCAAATAGTTTTCTTTAGCAACTTCTACATTAATGGCTCTACATTAAATTTTCTAATGATTTATTTTCCTTAAGTGTTAGATTTAGTTTTCGTTTTACAAAACTCTGGTGTTTTTGTGAAATGAATGTTTAGCAGAAACAATTGAACACAAAGGAATCGATGAATACAAAAGTTAAAAAACTTTTTCAAAGATTTAGCGAAAATCGTCAGTATTGTGCTTTTCCCAAACCATACGAATTCGGGAGCAAAATTATAATTTTCGCAGAAATATCATACTAACATAAAAATATGAGAGGAACTGAAATATTGAATTACTGAAGTCCTTTTTCTAAAAATGAAATTGCAACGAGCTTATTTAAATATGTATTCGAAATCTCGGTTTTCAAGCTAAACTAAACAGAACCAACAGAACTAAAAATAGTAAATTTCATTTTTAATTACTAATTAAGTGACAAATACCCATACAACACTTACATCATAGATTAATGATATTTACCAATGATTAAATTTGGAATGCAAATTTAATGTATTTAGAATGACGTACGAATTGACAGGTTTCGGGAAAAGGATTCTTTAAAAGTTAGCATGGTTTTCACATACAGTGAATATTAACGTTGCTATGTTCAGCTACTCAAGGGCTTTTGGCGACGGATCTCGACATTTTGAATCAAGGGATGAGGATAACACCTGAGTTGGTACCCCCTCTCCTAACTTCCACCCCACCCCAATGGTAGGATGTTTGGGCCTCGACATATTTAATATGCATCGGCTCCCTCTGCTCGGCGGGTTTTCAGTGGTACAAGGTTCGAACTCATGACACGCCAGCCACGAGTTCGTTACCTTGACCACTAGGCTATAGCGGCCACATACACATACAGAGGTCCAATTATGCGGTTCAAATTTTTCCTAAATTATCATCAATAACTCAATTAATTTACTGTTGGTATGATTTGAAATAAATTATCATTATATCTGAGTTTTATTTAGAGGAAACATACTAAATATAAATGATAGGAAATATAAATTGTGGTGCACTTACTTTTTCAAGCGAACTACCGTGAAATGCTTACATAACAATACAATTATTTTAAATTAAAAAAAAAAAACCCGTTTTTTAAAATTATTTTTCTTATCGAAAAATTCTAAATTTTCACAGTAATGGTTCGACATTCAGCATTTTTATATCTTAGAAAAGCCACTGTAAACTTCTGTAGGAATAACTTTATCAAAATTATTTTTTTGAAATTACAACATTCAAATTATAATTAATTTATTAAATAAATTAATTACAGTGTTTTGTGTGTGCCTGATAGAGTGTCAGTTTGATAAATTTACTCGTTTGAATTCAATAAGTTAAACCACACACATCAATAACTGATTTTAGTTCGACGGATTGTGTTTCACTGCACTTCATATAAAAAAATCGATACTTTTCAGGTAGAAAAAGTTGTCACATTCAATATCCGAATCATGGGTTTGAGAGATCATACCGGATCACAAACACCTTTTTACGAATAATGTCAAGTCTAGTTTTTTCACATAAAAATCCTTTTCTTTCTTTTTTTTTTTTTTTTTTTTTTTTGCATCATTTTTATGATTTTAACTTAAAACGAACGTGTTTAACTTGAACTAACACAAGGTTCGATAAATAATTACTGTCAAACTACAATTATTCGCGGAAGCCACGTGGTTATGTTTCGCATTATTTTTATTTAGTCGTGGTTTGAATCCTGTTACTGATGGACCACGGTATATAGGAGGCTGATGCACGATGGCGTGGTGTGTAAGTCTTGAGTCAAGTCACTTGAACCTTTTGGTTCAACATCACGAGGTTTTTCACCCAAAGTCTTCGCGCTGCTTCAATAATCACACACACACACAGTGAGCAGGGAGTAAATAAAACACATTTCAAGTCCTACAAGTTTTTTATTCATTAAAGCATTCTGTAGGGTCACAAATTGAGCTGGTTGGCTGAATGAAATTTTGAGATTTTTACCCTTTTCTGTTCTACAAGAACATATTTTATCATTCCACCACCAATTTTGCTGTTAGAAATAACCATTATAATTAAGATGACTCATGTTTTTTTAATCAATTAAGTTAGTTAAAAGCAGATTATTTTGTAACGATATTTTATAAATACGGACCTCTATAATGAAACTAAAAACTTACCTGTGTCAACCTTTCTAAATGAAAATGCTCCCCCACCCCCTCATTCTCTTTCGGCAATTTATCAATATTCCCCTTTCCTCCCAAATGATCAAGTTAGAATTTTTTTTTAGTACTTTATAAGTTTAAATCCTTATGGTATTAATGAAAGCTTTGTGTTATAAATACGGGAGTTTTTATTAGTACATTGATTTTTTTTAACTTATAGAAATTTAAAAAATATTCAGAATTTTGGGCCTGTATTGCAATATAAATTGAAGACCACTTTATGTTTTAACACTCTTTTGGATTCCATTTTGTATGATAAGGATTTTTTCAAAAAGTAATATTTGTGTTCAATTGACCGCTAATAGACAATCAGTTTGACTCTTAAAACGTTTCTCCGAATAAAAAACAGTAAATTACTAAAACTTACTTCTGAGATTTTTCTTAAATGTATCCTAATTAGCCCATTCGTCTTATTTCTTAAGGCAACAAAAAGCACGCCAATTCCAGAATGTCGTATGGCCGCGGAAGCCTAGTGGTCAAGGTAACGGACGCGTGGCGGGAGCGTCATGAGTTTGACCCTAGTATCGCTGAGGAACCGCCGTGCAGAGGGCTACTCGATGCACATGAAATATGTCGAGGCTCAAACGTCCTCCCGTTGATGTGGTGTAAAGTTAGGAGAGAAATGCTAGCTCATGTGTCATCCTCGTCACTTGACCATGGTTCAAAATGACGAAGTACGTCGCTAAAAGCCTTCGAGTAGCTGAATAGTGCGACGTAATACTCACTCCAGAATATCGTTTACAATTTGTGGCCGGCCCCTTTTCGTGGCTCGGTAATTGAATCATGCTTTCGCCGTGGCTTGTCAAGTGATACTTGTGACCTCAAGCAGTCTTGTTCCGACCCTCAGATAGGGTGGGGGGGGGGAGTTGCAACAAGGAGAAAAATCGTTTGGTATGTCGGAATTTATGAAACTGGCTACCACCGACGCTGGGCATATGGTGCAATGTGCAGTTTTCGCTTGTCAGTAATATGAAAAAGAGAGAGGGGGGGGGGGGTATTTTTAAAAAAAAATGTTTCGTCGAGTCGATGATTTGTAGAAAATGAATTCCTTTTTTTCATTCTTGTTCTGGAGGTGCGCCTTTGGGGAGAGTAAAGGAAGCCTAACAACAGTTTCTTCTTGTTTTCTTTTTTCTCTCTGCTCAATAATTTACAACTTTCTCGATTTTCGCTATTGGAGGGATATCAGTTTTGTCAAAGGTTGTTTTAGAACAAGAAGAAACTCTTTTATTTCCGAACAAATGGCCAGCGGTAGTTTGGGCAGTCTGTTTTAGAATGGATCCCCACACACAAGAAGATTTTTCCAGTTCAAAATTAGAAGAAGCATTACTCACATCTTTTCATCATCATTAATATTTCCTTTAATGCGAGTTTTTTTAATTATTTAGTTTAATTTTTTGCTTTTTTTTAATTGTAATTACTCTAGAAATTCAGCTTCAAAATAATAAAAGCTTTGTTTCTTAAATTTTTTGCATTTAGTTTTGCGTTCTTTTCAGGCGTTTTTCATCTACGAGGATTGATTTCTTTTAATGATACAGAAGGTTTTTAATTTCAGAAAAATTATAAATGTTTACGATATAAAACCTAAATTACAACTTTGAAATAGAAATAATGAGCTAGGAAGGATGAAGGTGAAGGGGGGGGGGACTAAAAAAGACTGCGAACACTTTTTTTTTCTTTCTACAGAAGTGTCGTGGATTTGTGACTCTCTAGACAGACCAATGCAGGTTAAAAATTGTTGAGACTTAAAGTCCTCCCTCAGCACGGTGCAGAATTCTGGAGAATGGGGTGCTAAATCGGGAGTCGTCCTCCTACGACGAAATATTGGCAAGTCCATAGTTCTCGTGAGGCTTCGTAGAGAAACGTTAATAAATAATCAATCCATCGAGAGCTTTCATCCTCAACATATTGATTCATGGTGAACAACTAAGAAACATTTTCTGTACTTTTATCATATTCTTTAAAATAGCGTTTAACTTCCTTGCGTATATTTGCGCATTTGATATAATTGAGGAAGAGTGTCACAGCTTCACAATATGTCTCCCACGACGTATATAGTACACAATTCAGTTTTTAATCAATGACATTGCATTTCTTTTTATTGGAAAAGAGTTGTGAATGTTTTTAAAACTTTTAACTTAAAATTTTCCTGCATAATAGTTTCTTTTTTTAAACTGATATACTATTTTGCGCTCTTAAACTAAGGCTTACGTTGAAAATCAATTTAAAAATAATACTAAATATATAAAAAGAAAATATGTCACACGTTAGTCCCTCTTCATGCTGTCTGAGATGAAAGTCACGTTCCTTAACTAAGTACTCGCGGAAGGGGGGAGGGGGAGATACGAACGCAGCAGTTGAAGTTGAGAAATCATTGATTCGGACTCGAAAGGAAAACAAACTATTCACAATTAATCCCTTTTATGAATCTAACGTTAAACCTGCTTACGCGATATGTAGAATCCCTCAATTAATCAGGGCTGCTTTTCTGCTTAGGCACACTAAGACTCTCCAAAAAGCAAAAGCAAAGATAGAGAAAAGAGTGAGAGAGCCGAGAGAAAATTCCTTCTGAACCCAAACTGGTAAGATAACAGCTGGAGGAGGTGGTGCTCAAAAACAATGGGGGGCGGGGGTGTTAAGCAGTTTATTCACAAAAAATAAAGTTCTAAACTATCTGTAGATATTCTGGTGGGGGGGGGGCGTATTTTCTTTAAGATTTTAATTAATATTCTCTAACGTTACACTTAAAGTTGGAGTCTCTTCAACCTTTCACACCCTCGAACCACATCAATACATTCACAAAGATCAGCGGGCCACACGTCTGTCAAAAAAAATAGTGTAGTCTGAAACTTATAAAAAAAAAGAGGTTTGTTTTATAACACTACAATTGGTACCAAGGGAGAGATTGGATTTAAATATATACTCGTGCCCAAAGTTAAAGTTTGAGAAAACTGATGTGTTATTTACTATGTTGCCACGAAATTTAGCACAGAGACATTATTACATTGTCAGAAAGAACATAACAACATATCAATATGGAAAAGATTTTAATTGGAATTATGGCACAAGTCATATCAAAAAGTGTGAAACTATGAATCAGAGATAAAGCATTTACCTCGGGCAAAGTCTGTCTAATATGAATGTGACCACTGTGAACTGTTACACAAGCCCCACAACGAGCTGCTATAATATTTATGAGGGATTCAATAAGTATTTGTGGCAACAAAGCCCATTTTTTTCAAAAGCGGGACTTCTGATTCCTGGGGCGTCGTAGGAAGGGAGCTACGCGCTGAGAAATGGGATTTTCTAGAGCATTCCAAACATGTCTAATAGACCTTGAGGGTCAATCCATACAGAGAATATCTACTCCTTCGTGAAATTCATTCACAATGTAAGTTCTGTGTGGTAGCGCATTATATCGTTCATGGAAATGTTGTTCGAGCCCATAGCACTCAGAAAAACCTCACATAGACATCCAAGATCTCATCCCCATAGCGCTGTGAGTTGACTGTACTCGTATCGGAAACGTACAGTACTGTACGACTGCGTAACAATATGCCACCAAACACAAGAGTTCCTTTGCCACCCAAATTGTCGATTTTGTTGCTCAAAAGGGATGAAAGCGAGTTCCATTTTTTCTCCAAGTGAAGACTCGACGAGAATCACTTTGATACATTTAAATTCACCGCTGAGAAGAACACGACCCCATTCTAGTGGTGTCCACAACTGATGTTTTCAGCTCCTTAACATCTGGTCTTTCCTGCTGGATGCAGTCAAAAAGACGTACCAGACTGGACGCAGGGCGTAAAGTCCAGTCTCAGTAAGTCGGCTGCAGACTGTTTGCCTGGAAATTCTTCTTCCAGACACAGCAGCAAGGTTACAAGCAAGCTGTAGAACCGTTGTCTAACTCTGTCGTCGAGCCCTTAATACCAAGTAACGATTCTGCGCAGGTGTCGAATTGGTGTTTGGAATTGATTCCAAAACAGGTTAGATGACTTTCGGGCCTCTTATAACAATCGAGCCATCTCCACTTGAGACTGACCAGTTTCAAACCTGCCAACGGCTCTCTATGTCAAGGAATCATCTTAACGATTGTAGGAAGCCATTCTAATTACAAACAGACTAACTTGTTTGCAATATTCACAAAACTGGAGACAAAATTCCCATATGCTTGAACAGTCTCAATCCAATAATTTTGCAAAAACCAACGCAAAACAACATCTTTTCCTAAACTAAAAGTAATATTGTGTGTGTACTACTCGTTCTTCAAAATATATAAATACAAATTCTATTAGTTTTACTGGAGGTATTTTAAAATTATAACGAAAAACATGTTTGTGATCTTATAGTTTTTTTTACTTGAATATATATAAGACATCACTCAATAAGTCCCGGTCCTAACATATAGATGGCGCTATCTTCTAACTTTTCTAAGCCTAACCTAGTAGTACTAACTTTCAAACGGCATGTGTCAAAATTTCGAGAGAATATCTTGTTTAGTTATAAAGTTACAGTGTTTTTTTTTGTGGCAACAGTGGCAACTGTTTGGAAATCATGGATGAAAAAGAATTTAGTGTGCTAATCAAACATTGCTTTCTGATGGGGAAAAACACTGTTCAAGCAAGACAATGGCTTGATAAATGTTATCCGAATTCTGCTTCATCGCAAACAACTGTTAAAAGATGGTATACTGACTTAAAACGTGGTCGTACAGATACAAACGACTTTGAGCGTTCAGGTCACCCAAGTTCTGCAATTGTTCCAGAAATCATCGAAGAAGTGCATGAAATCATTTTAGCCGATCATAAATTGAAGTTGCGTGAGATAGCGGAGAATTTAAAGGTATCATAAGGCAATGCATTTGTTATTTTGCATGATCATTTGTTAATGAGAAAGCTGTGTTCAAAGGGAGTGCATTTGCTCACTGTCGATCAAAAACAACAACGCCTCGACGATTGTTTGGAGCTGTTTAAGCGAAATAAACAGGAATTTTTACGTAGATATGTAACAATGGATAAAACTTGGATCCATTACACTACACGCCTGAATCAAAAATATCGTCAGCTGAGTGGACAGCAGTCAGTGAAAGGCGTTTAAAGCGACCAAAAACTCAAACGTCAGCTAGCAAGGTTATGGCATCCGCGTTTTGGGATGCTCATGGAATTTTGTTACCTTGAGCAAGGCAAAACAACTAATAGTGAATATTAAATGGCGTTATTGGATCAACTGATTGAAAAAATAAATAAAAAACGGTCTCAAATGCAAAAGAAAAAAGTACTGTCTCACCAAGACAATGCTCCGTCCCACAAATCCATTAAAACGATGGTCAAATTAAGCGAATTGCGCTTCGAATTACTTTTCCACCCACCGTACGGTCCAGATCTGGCTCCCAGTGACTACTGGCTATTTTCAGATCTTAAAAGAATGCTACAGGGAAAGAGGTTTGGTTCAAATGAAGAAGTGATTTTCGAAGTAGAAGCCTATTTTGAGAGCAAAGACAAATCGTTCTACGAAAAAGGTATTAAAAAATTAGAAACGCACTGGGCTGCATGTATCACTCTTGAAAGGGAGTATCTTGATAAATAAAGTTCAATTTTGCAGAAAAGTTGTTGTTTTATTAGTTAGGCCCGAGACTTATTGAGTGATGTGTTATATATATATGTTACCGTTAAAGTGTATAATTCAGTTATTTCATAGAACTCGGTATTTCATGAATTAACTAGACAAATTAGTTAAAGTGTATAATAGATGAAACATTTCATACTTTACCTAATTATTCTATGAAATAACTAATGAGAGACCGTTACAGTGAAAAATAAACAGTTTCAAAGTTATTTTATAAATTAATTGGTCATAATGGCTAAAATCTCTCAAAATACATTTTATCCCTATTGAAGATGACTTGATAAATAACAAAGAAAAGTAGATGATATAATTTATTATTGCTAACATTAGTTAAACAAAGAGTTAAAAAAAAGGGGGGGGGTGCAAAAATTGTTATCAATATAAATAAAAAAGAATGTTCGTGTGTGTGTCTGTATGTCTCTTATGCCTTGCTATAGTTCTCCGATTGCGATGAAACTTTGGGGGAAGGTTGGACACATGTGTGCCCGTGTAGGTTTTTTATAGTAAAATTGACCCCTAAAGAGCGTTGCAGGCTTAAGAGATAAAAATTCCCATTTTTGAACTATTGGACCTACAAATTTGAAATTTGGTGGGCATGTTCCTTTCAAAGTTCTCTACAAAAGAGTGTTTGGCGAAAAATGATTCCTAAGAGGCTTAAGTGGAGTTATAGATAAAAATTCCCATTTTTGAACTATTGGACCTACAAATTTGAAATATGGTGGGCATGTTCCTTTCAAAGTCCTCTACAAAAGAGTGTTTGGCGAAAAATGATTCCTAAGAGGCTTAAGTGGAGTTATAGATAAAAATTCCCATTTTTGAACTATTGGACCTACAAATTTGAAATTTGGTGGGCATGTTCCTTTCAAAGTCCTCTACAAAAGAGTGTTTGGCGAAAAATAATTCCTAAGAGGCTTAAGTGGAGTTATAGATAAAAATTCCCATTTTTGAACTATTGGACCTACAAATTAGAAATTTGGTGGGCATGTTCCTTTCAAAGTCCTCTACAAAAGAGTGTTTGGCGAAAAATGATTCCTAAGAGGCTTAAGTGGAGGTTATAGATAAAAATTCCCATTTTTGAACTATTGGACCTAGAAACTTGAAATTTGGTGGGGGGGGGGCATGTTCCTTTTATAAAGTTGAGATTCTCTGCACAAGGGATTTTACAAAAATTTAACCCCAAGGTTTGTCGCGAGGGCTGAAGGGGCATAAGTATTCCCGTTTATGAATTATTTTATCTACATTATTAACTAATGAATTTTTGTTGTTGAATTGAACGGGTTTCTCAGAAACCGCCTCTGAAATGTGATTACCAGAGCTTATTGATAAGAAAATTCTGTTTTTCATCTATTAGATTTAGATTTGAAATTAGACGAGCATGTTTATTTGATTGAGTAGAGATTCCCTATAAAAATGGGTTTTGTGGAAATCCACTTGGGAGGAGGTTGCGAGAGAGTAAAAGATAATTCTATTCAACTTTAGAAATTATTATTAGGAAGCTCTGTCTTTTTTAAATCATGAATTATAAGAATATTTTTCAATACAATCGAATTCTTAATGCTAAGATATCAATAATTTATACATATATAAACAGTGTACACTTATATAACATCATGAAATACACAGCGAAGTGGGTGGGTAACGGCTACCATTTAAATATTATTAAAAAATACATGCTAGGCAGAAAAACTGTTGCTTCATAAAAACATTGAGTAAACTTTTTCAAACAAAACGTAAGAGAACATCAATTTAAATTTTACGAAGTATCTTTATTTTACCTTTATTTATTATTATTTTATTCCTATGGAGGATGATTAATTGATAAATAATATGAAAAAGTAGATGAGATCTTATTTATTATTGCTCATATTGCTAACATTACAGAAAGGGAAAAAAGAATATGTTACACACACAGAAATAGTTATATTTAGATATTACAATATATATATATATATATAATCAAAATTTCTCTACAAGAGAGAGATGAATTAACATGATTAATACTTAAAAGAATAGCAATTGCTAGATAACAAGACAACAGAATTTAGAAAGAGATATAAAAAATTGAAATAACAGAGTAAAATATAAAAGAATGGATGCTTCAGTATTATCAACATTGCTGACTTAGGACAGCTTGCATACATAAAATTTTCCTTAAAAAACATTTTCTGTATAAAAGTGGGGTTGAACACGTTTTTTGGCCAGCCAACCTTCCCCCTTTTTCTGTTAACAATACCGAGCAAATACGAATTGGAAATAATGGATAGGAAATCTAAATCCATTATAAGGAAAAGGTAACTTACCCAAAAATTGCATACTGAAATGCAGAGCCCGCGCTAAATCTGAGTACAATAAACAAGTTATTGCCAGATTCTGGACCCAAAAACAATTACAAAACAAAGCAATGGCTGAAAAATAGCACTTAGCAAAAGTATGAAAGGAATAGAAATAATAAAATAAGAAATGTAAACATAAACGTAACGTGCGATGCACGTTAAATCTGTCAAGAGCTCAAACGTCCTCCCGTTGGTGTGGTGTGGTAGTTAGGAGAGGGGGTGCCAGCTCAGGTGTCGTCCCCGTCACTTGACCATGGTTCAAAATTACGTGGACCGTCCCCAAAAAGCCCTCGTGTAGCTGAACAGTGGGACGTTAATATTCAGTCACTCACTCACATCTCAACGCAAAGCAGCTATAAGCGGTTCATAGAATTTGTGGTAAACCCGACCATGGGTCTCATGGAGCCCCCTTAAAATTGTTTTGAAAATTTGACCTGGCAGACGGATTACAAAATGTAAACACACTAAGGTGTGGCGAGCAGTACATTAAATTAATATAGAAAGAGAAATGCTTCGTTTTCTACAAACTTTCGCGAGTGCCACATTTCATACTTTAATGGTCAAGTAATGATTTTTCTATAGAATACCTAGTTAAATCGTAGAATTCAATAATATATACTTTAACTGACTTGTCTAGTTATTTCATGAAATTGCTAGTTTTTTTTATGAAATACCTGATTTCACGCTTTAATGGTAACATATACATATATACAAGGTGTACCAGGATCATAGGACAAGCTTTAAAGAGAGGTAGGGGGACATCACAAGGATTTAGATTTGTATTGCGATCCATGGTCGGAAACGTCTTCGTTAAGGGCTAGGTGGCTTAAGGAAACAGACCTGCATTATTGCAGGCATTTGAGCTGTCATCACCCTCAAAATAGAATGGAATGTTTTACGGAACATCGAGCTGGCACATATACACCTGATTTACGGATTGGCAGAAGAAAATGCACGAGCAGCAGAAAGACTGTATCGCGAAAGGTTCTCGGATGTATGCTAATTTGCATCACAATTTATGTGAACATGGATCATTACGAGGTAATAGGCATAGAGAGGGAGGGAGGACAACGCATTCCAACCGGCCAGGATATCCAACTCACTTTGTTCTATCTAATTTGCATCACAATTTATGTGTTTTTTTGTTCTATGTAAGAACAAAATATGAACAACATTTGTCCGTCTTTAGAATTAACATTTTGCTTAAAACATGTAAGAGTATTAATGGTATATACACAGTGCGACAAATAAGTTTTAAGACTCGACCCAGAGCGCAGCCTGTAATGACACCATTAGAACAAATGTGGTCCATGGTCTGCTGACACACTGCCAACAAGTTGCGCGCATTTCGTTGAGTAGGCGAGAGAAAACAAGCGTTCACATTGCAGAAGTAAATTTTCTTCAAGTTGATTTTTTTAAGATGGAGAAAAGAGCTGTGATTACACTTAACGCAAAACTTGGTAAAAGGGCTTCGGAAACATACCAACTCATGAAACAAGTTTACGGTGACTGTTGTTTAAGTATATCAAATGTTTTTGTGTGGTACAAAAGTTTTTTTGGATGGAAGAGATAACGTAGAGTAAGCCAGACCGCAAGCCAAAAAAAAACAAGGAAAATTCCATCCAAAATCAAAACAATGCTTATTACATTCTTCGATGATTGGGAAGCAAAGAATTTTCGTTCCAACTGGGCAAAAAATTACAGGTCAGTACTACTTAGCTGTTTTAAAGTCCAGAATATCGGACTGAAAGCAGTTGGTGTTTGTTACACGACAATGCGCCTAGTCGCACCTTCCTTGTTGTTCGTCGATTGTTGGCAGAAAATATCTGTGTGTGTTGAACCATCCACCGTATTCACCTGATTTACCCTGTAACTACTCCTTATACCCAAAACTTAAATTAAAAGAGTGTTATTTTGACGATACTTCGACCTTACAAGTAGCTTCGACGCATCTTTGCAGGTCATTCCACAAAGTGATTTACAAGCATTCTATTTTCTTAATAAATCGCTGTAACAATTGCATTGGAACCGGAGGGTCCTATTTTGAATAAAAAACCAAAACAGGGATTTATTTCTAGTTTCTATTTCTTTTTACGGCCAAAGTCGCACTGTGTGTATATATATATATATATATATATATTGTACATTCTGTTAATATGTCATAATGCGTTCTGTGTCGTCAAATTATGTGTACGGTTACTATATGCTAAATTTCACTTCGCCCTGCATAGCGCTATCTTAGCGGGAGAGTGTCATGCAGCCCGCTTCCACTCAACTGCAGTTAGTCTAGTCATATTAGGGTTTTGCTGCGGAATGAGAGATGATAAGCTGAAAACTTGTATAGACCTTTATTTTTCACTCTAAATGTTGTCTCAAAAGTCTGATAAAATCTCGTGTCCGCGTCTTAAGATATTCGAGGTCAAAGGTCAAGAAAATCGGGTTTTTTGCAAATATATCGTTTCCTATGGCTTTAATGGTATTTACATTTTTCATAAATATTGTAAAGAATAAAGTTTTCTATAACTTTAATTGAAACATTTTTTTATACATCAAATCGTTTTTAAGATACTTGTAGATGGCGCTGAACGCGGAGCGTTTAACTATCTACAACATAACGCAAGGCCAACCATTAGTCATATGATATAATACGCCGTATAAAGTCTATAAACCTTAAAAATATATATAGTTACAAACATTTGGCATTTTTTATTTATTATTACAGTACATTTATTAATAGTTTTCATTCAGCAAGTATTTATTTCTTTTATAACACTTACATGTTCACGTAGTTCAGAAGTTGTTGACAATTTTTTTAATTATATTCTATTATTATATATACTAATTACATTTAAAGTACTGAAAAAAATAAAGCAAGTAATTCTTAATTATATTTTTATTTAGAAATATCGTTTTATATAATTATTACAATCAAAATTAGGATGTTTGAAGAGGTTTCACAAAAATTTTAATAATAAGATGAACATGAATGTTATTTTTCTTTCTTCCTCTTCTTCTTCATTGTCTTCCGGTCACTCGAAAATTTCCTATTCATTCTCATTATTTTCGTTGTGAAGGGTAATTGTCTCCAAATCTAGAAGGATTTCGGGATCAAAAGTACAATCTTCATCGAGATCGCTCCTCGTGTCGTGAAGCATAGAAGCAAGCTTGCTCATTATACTGGCCACAAGCTGAAGAACATTGCAACCCCGATTTCCTACATCCACAGCGTGAACCACGACCATTTTTGCAGTTGCAAAATATTGTATTAATTCATCTGGAGCATGCGGTAATACTGTCGTAATCGATTCCAAGAATTCATTCCGCAGAATCCAACCACATCCCTGGGGTTCTAAATCATTCCCTAACCAAATTTGAACTTGATAATATACACTGCTGATGTGTTGATGAGACTCTGTACTTGTTGGTGGAAGATTGGATAATTGCACGGGTTTACTGAGCTTTGTTGACTTGATGAATTGAGTTTAACGAAGATTATCAATACTGTTCTCAGATTTTGGAGCATTATATATCGCCAACAAGACTCTTACTCTATTTTCATGTAATGTTTGTAGAGGACAGTTTTCTTTTTGGAATACTTGAGCAAGTTGATCCAAATACGGAGCATTCTCTAATATTCTATTGAAAGTTTATTTTCTATTTTTTAGAAAATGCAGATTTTGTGTCATAGCTATTAAATACGTGCAGATATAAAATGTGCTTTTTACAATGAGGATATTTATCAAAACTTTTGGAAGAGTATTTTTGAGTTTTAACGTTCCATTTGCCAACTTTTTTAAATAACACTTCTTCCTAATGGGCTTGAATACGTCCAATCAAAATGCCAAGCAAATCAATATCTTCTCCTACTATGACGGCAATCTTATGATGTTCCGATTCTTCAATAGCTGTTTCTACTATAAGAACATCTACATCATCTCTCACCTGTTTTGTCGAGATATCAACAAATTCTAATTTTCCAATCAACATGTTAATAAAATATTTTTTATTACATCCGATTCGACAAAAATTTCTCTTGGCGAATTGATGCGATCATTGTTTCGTCGAAACAAACTTCATTCGATTTTGATAAAGCAGCAGTTCTTAGCTGTCTCATTGGTTTTTTGTTTTTGCTATAGTCCGAGTATCCATCAAATACAACTACAGTTTTAGAATCATAATGTTTTTGTAAATATTTTACGTATTTATCTAAAATTATCGAAAAAGTATCGTCTTTACTCCATACGACGCGATGCAAAAGAAACCCACCATCGATAATGTACGTAACATTTTTTCATTGAAGTCGAAATCGACAGGAGTCATATTGTCATATAATGTCGCCTTCGTGGTATTTAACATATCATAATTATCAAATAAAGCACATGAATATGGACTTAGTTCATATTGAAGATATTCTTGAACATTACATTCAAACTGTTTGCTTTCAGTTATCCTTTGGAAGAGTAGCAATAAATCAATTGAAACTCTACAACCGTTAATTTTGACATATTTGTTGACAATCGAAAGCGATAAAACCTTATCGGATCGTTTTAACTTTATTTCATTAAATTTTAAACCAGTTATCTTTACCAATGATTCTAATCCGATTTCATGGGCTTTGTGACAATTAATTTGATCATTCCCAACCGTTACAGAAGCTAAAAATACCAATTGTTGCGTATTTAGAAAGAGATTATGATTCAACTAGCTCACTTACATCAGTATTATCTCTTTTTACTTTTGAATCCTTAGCATCAACGTGTTGTTCAGTAGAGTTTAAAGAAATGGTATAAAACTTCTCCATCTCCTCACAAATTGTATTTGTAGCGTTCATAGCAAACGCACATCTGCATAAAACACTTTCTTGCGTACTTCGACCGCGAGATACTCCCTCTTCTGTCTTCATAGATTTCATTAGACTCTTGTTCGATAACCATATCTGTCTATGTACCAGAATTAAATTTCTCTGTTCGTTTCACGGTGGAGAATCCATTTTAAAAGTTCTTAAAAGTCTGTCCATCCATTGCATTTTAGAAATCGATCATATCTTGAAGATATAAATGTGCAGACTTCGCATACAAAAAAAATGATCACTAGCATGAAAATACAGCAGTATTCTTCGTACAACATTAAGATGTTTTTTTGAAAAGTCCCAATCTTTCAGCGCGAATGATGTCGGGTGCTATTGATACCATTTCGAAATATTGCACCCATAATTGTGCTGTAGGACATCGAGCTTTTAATTCATTCAGTTTATTCTGAAATGGATCAATAAATAAGTTTGAGTTACTTACAACAACAACTTTCATAGGAAACATTTCGGCAATTGATTTATTCAGTTAATTCATTTAACACACAATCTTCAATCTTAATGTCTTCGTAGATCATTATTGATAATGCAAGTCGTAATAATGTATGACCTATGATACTTCTTGAAAAAGCGTGACCAACATATATTCTATTCAACATATATTTTACCTAGAGCTTCTTTTAGTCCACTTCCATCCACTATATGTATTATGGATCCAAGAAAGGACATGAGCATACGAAATCATCCTAATTTAACAAATGTCTTACAAAATTCTGAGTTAGCATCTGATGCAGCAGCTATTTCACAAGCTTTAGAGTAGAGAGTTTGATCAAAAGTAATTAAACACGTTTTTTGGCCATGTAGCTTGGCAATATTTGTAACACAATGTTAAGTAGTATAAATTGTGTCAACGTTACTGGCAGGATGATCAATAAAAGGAAGAAACATAACCTGAGAAAAAGAAAAAGCCTTATTATATTTAGTGAGCTGTTCCAGAAAGCCATTCCACCAGGAAACGATGAAATATTCTACGAACACACACAGATGAGGGTTATTAAAAAAATATACTTGATTAAGGAAAATTATTAATAAATGTACTGTAATAATAAATAAAAAATGCCAAATGTTTGTAACTATATCTATTTTTAAGGTTTATAGACTTTATACGGCGTATTATGTCATGTGACTAACAGTTGACCTTGCGTTATGCTGTAAATAATTAAGCGCTCCGCGTTCAGCGCCATCTATCTCAAAAACGGTTTGATGTATAAAAAAATGTTTCAATTAAAGTTATAGAAAACTTTATTCTCTACAATATTTATAATAAATGTAAATACCATTAAAGCCATAGGAAAGGAGATATTTGCAAAAAACCGATTTTCTTGACCTTTGACCTTGAATATCTTAAGACGCGGACACGAGATTCTATGAGACTTTTGAGACAACATTTATAGTGACAAAATAAAGGTCTATAAAAGTTTTCAGCTTATTATCTCTCATTCCGCAGTTGACCCTTTTTTTTGTCTAAGATGACTGGGTTAAGTGAGTGACCGAGAGAAGAGAAGTGCGAGTGAAAATAATTGAGGAAAGATGATTCGAACGTAGAAGATCCGATGGTGGACTTTGGGTATTATTGTATTAGTATTTTAAGTTTATTATCAAGGGTTTATATTATATATATACACACAGTGGCGCACACACAAGGGGGTGTCCTAGGGGTCTGGAACCCCTAGGACACCCCCTTGAGTTTTTTTCGATTGATGATAATCCTATATATATATATAACATAAAATTAAATTAAGTACTTATAATTGACAATTTATTTTTTCATTAATACTAATTATTAATTTAATAACTTATTTTTTAGTGTTTTTGTTAACAAAATCAGAAGAATCAATTGGTGTTGTCATGAGGTATGATACAAGTTGGGGGACTTTCGACCATGGACCCCCCCCCTTGAAAATTTTTTGTGTGCACTACTGTATATATATATATATATATATATATATATATATTAAATCGGTAAAGCTAATAAAAGGTGTTTCTTTTCCGGATGATACGACAGCGAGACTTTCAAATTTTATTTACAAACCAATAAAGATGTTCTCCCTTACGGCTTTTGATGTTCCATTAAGAAATTACCAAAGATTTTTTAGAACATTTTATTTTACGATTTCAATGAATGCACCTTGAGTCGCACGCAGCACATCTGAGTCTAAGCTAGCAATGTCATCTCAGCTTCTGCTAGGGTAGGGATGGCGAACCTATGACCTGTGGATCAGACACTGACCCACGCAAGCTTTTCAACTGACCCACGATTGCTAGGCAAGTACTTGTTTGTTTACGCGGGTTTATAGAAATTTTCTAATTTGTGTGAATAATTTATATTCTATTTGTATATTTTCAAGCACTGCCTTTACACACAAGCAATGGCTGTCTTTGGCAAAAGTAAGAGAGCTTGAACCAAACGTGAAACGCATTTTCTGAGAGAAAAATGTCTCAATTTTCATGGAAATTTGCAACATTATAACTCATACATCTGCTAACAATATAGGGTTTTTAAAAATTTCAAAATATTCCATGAATACTTTTTTTTTTCGTTTTAACACTTGAAGGCATAGCTCATTTAACATAACAGTATAGGAGAAAAAGCGCGAACTCGGATGCGAACGAAAAATGGATCAATTCGGTAGAAAATGGAATTTATGATGAAAAATGCTGCTCTCTACAGGATAGTAAAGCCAGAATATCATATTAATTTTTCATTTCTTTTATACTGAAAAAATGTTCCAAATTCGGGTCCTATTCTTTAACATTAACCGAAGGTAGTCTTAAATGCCGTGCAAAACCTTCAGTTTTATCACTGTAATTCCGAAGTTACACAAATGACAACAAATGTATTTGAAACAAAGCATAAGTGTTTACAAAATCTAAAATAAAGTATATAATTTTACTCACATTTTGCTTGTTGAAAAAAAAAATCGACAAACCAAAGCACAAATAACCCTATTTAAAGCATTTTTGTCGGAGAAAATACACTTTTAAAAGGTTACTTTCAGTTACGTTTGTAGA
Source organism: Trichonephila clavata (assembly GCA_019973975.1). NCBI lineage: Eukaryota > Metazoa > Arthropoda > Arachnida > Araneae > Nephilidae > Trichonephila > Trichonephila clavata. The sequence continues at coordinate 36,970 of BMAO01014213.1, forward strand.
AGAGACTCCCATAGCATTGGTATCATCCCCTCTCTGTTTCACTTCGTGAGGCGCCATGCACACGTTTTTTCTTCTAGATGCTATCAATTTTTGGCTTCATTTTAAGGCGCGCCTGTACCAGTGTTGAACTTAGAGACATCCATTTCAAACACATTTATGGATATGTATAAATACATGTACAAATATATATGGATATGTATGCATATTATATATATTTAGGTTACAAAATTTCTTCTCAAATTATTGTATTCTAAATATAAATAATTTTAATTGTAGCCCTGCGCTATGTAGGAGGTCACAACATTAAAAACAAGCCATACAAGTTTCAGGCCATATCAGGCTGAATGGTTTGATAAATATCGTGATTGAAAGGAATAAAATGGCTGTATGTGTAATTTGTAATGTGAAAAAAGTCACTTCACGTACATATGCAAAAAGACATTTTGAAACGTTGCATTTTAATCTCGGCATGTCAACAAACGAAGAAACAATTAGGTATTTTTTACAAAAGAAAAAAGAGAATTTATCTCAAAGCAGTGTTTAAAAAGTTTTTTGGTTCTAAAAAATAATATTATAGCTGTTGGTTTCCAAGTTAGCGATTGCTTTGCTCGCCACGGAAAACCTCTTTCAGAAGGAGAATTCGTAAAAGAAAAAGTGTTTCTAGAATGTAGTTCTGCATTGTTTGCTTGTTTTAAAGAAAAATACTTGATTATAAAGCACATAAATGAGTTACCTATAAGTCGCAATATACATAAAGATCGAGTAATAGAAGAAGATTTTTTTTTTTTTTTTTTTTTTTTTTTTTTTTTTTTGCAAATACACAACGACTTAAATTATACAGAAATTTATTCCATTGCTTTAGATGAGAGTAATGATGTAAAGGTTATGCACAATTAGCACTTTTTGCTCGGTTTAAGTTTGGAAATATAATGAAACAAAAGAGTTCATAAAATTAATAATGTTGGAAGGGAAGTGTACCGATCTTGATATTTTTAAAGAATTTGTTACTGCTTTTAAAGAAATGGATATTGAACTTCAGAAAATAGTTTCTGCAACAACAGACGGTGCACCTAGTATGGGGTAAAGAAAAACATTGGATTTATTCACAGTATCTTAAGTATAATATTTCACATTCTCTGATTGAATTTCATTGTATAATATAGCAGCAAGTCTTATGAGCGAAGCATGGTTTAAAAACACTTTCCAGAGTTATGTCAGTTGCAATAAAAATAATCAACTTTATAAACACAAGAGCTCTTTATGAACGGGAATTTGCACAATTCTTAAAGGAAATTCAATGCCAATATTCAAGGATTTTTACGTGCAACAACGTGCGATGGATTTGTTTCGGTCTAGTCTTTAATCGCTTTTAACGTTCTTATAAGAAATTAAGCTCTTTTTAATTGAAAAAAATAGTTAAATTATTTAATGTTTTTATGCGACATCATTCAACATTTTAACGAACTGAATAAAAAACTCCAAGGGCATGGACTAATTGTTTCAATGATGTTTGAAAATATTACAATATTTATGACGAAACTTGACGTCTTTACTAATGATTTGGAAATGAAAATCATGAAATATTTTTCTCAATTACAAAAACATTTTCAAAACACAATAATTTTCGAAAACTCCGTTGGCATTCAAGAAAATGCAATTAAAAAATATTTAATGACTATGCACGAAATAAACGCAAGCTTTTGAGGAGAGATTCAATCAATTTAAAAGTTTGGAAAATACACTTCATTTTAATTTATAGCCTTACAAAACAGAATTTGAAACAATAGAGTTAACCGAATTTATGTGGCTAAGCATCGGTAATTTAGAAATGAAATTAGTTGAATTTCGAAGCAGCGTAGAGTGGAAAATAAAATTTGAAAACTAGATTTCCGAAGTAGAAGGAGAACTATGTGAAAGTAATGCAGATAAATTGATCCCACAGTAAAAATTGAAAATATTATACTAAACGTATGGGATACTTTACCAAATAATTTTATATCAATAAAAAACTAGTTAAGGTGTGCTCTTTTAACGATGTTTGGGTCCACATATGTTTGTGAAAAATTGGTTTTTTTTCACACACACACACACACAATGAAGTTCTATAAAAACTTCAAATTTTGTCTGTACATTAACTATGCTTCTACATTTATACAGTGAGTGAATTTTTTAAAAATATATTATTAAGTTTTCTTCAAAATCCTTCAACGTAAAAGAATCACTATGAATTTTTTGAAAATTGTCATTTATTTTCACGATAACTGACTTTTACAAAAATATTTTGGGAATATTAAAAAAAACTCACTTTAGTATATATAGTTACATATCAGTTATATTCACTGAAATTTGCACGAGGATCCTATCAGTAAATTCTGAGAAAAAGGAACACGCAGTTTGAAATTTTTGATTTTGAGATAAATGCATTTTTAATATGAAATGTCACTTCATCACAAAAATTATGAATTACAACATGTATATTTGTCCCCTTTTATTACACATTAGCTTATCCTATATTTATTTTAAGACTTTTTTGTTTCCTATTTTACTTAAATTGCCCAGAAAATACATACATAGCATTTTTCAGTTTTCGTTTAACGAGATGTTTTGTAATATTTACATTAATTTTCTCAAAATCTGTATCAATTTTTGAAAAAGTTTTATCTGTGATGTATTACAAACATCAAAGTTGAGAATAAAACATCATGAATGCCTTGTAATAATGTATCAATATGTGGAAGTAAGGATTTGGGAATATGTGATTAAATCTTCAAAGCACGCTCATTTTTACCCGTTAAGCCAAATGAATTTTAAAGATGTTTAGTTTTAAAAATACTCAGTTAAAAATTTTTATACTTTGGTCCAAATGGGCATTAGTGACCCCGAGCTTGTACTAAAAAAATATGAACAAAATTTGACCCACGTCTCCAAAAGGTTCACCATCCCTGTGCTAGGGCATAGACATCAGCTTCTGCATAGGTTTTTCATGTTACTTTAAAATTGTGGATCTTGAAGGTGAATTTCATTTACAGATAGTCCAAAATTTTCCCTGTACACATGTGCGGCAGATTTAAATTCGATAAACGATGCAACTACTAAAGGGATTTTGAAACGAAAATGTTGCGAAACGGGGAAGCAGCTCTATCTAATTTACATTTCGATAAACATAATATTTTCTTTGATGAACATAAAAACCGAAAATCTTTATTTTTAATTCCTTTTTGAAAATGTATCCATACTTTTCGCACAACCTATATATTTTATCACATATATATCTATTCACAATTGATAACTTTTTTAAATCTTGATAATATATAGGGAGAGAGTAAAGAGAAACAATGGAACAAAGCATTTTATTGATTTCAAATTTTTATTTCAAACAAATCCTAAGAATTATTTTTACATGAATAGTAATTATCTCGAAATTTTATGACCACAATCATAAATTATGCATTCGAATTTGCGGTCTCCATAAAAACTTACTTCAATTTTTTTTTTCTTTTTTACGCAAACATCGCTCAGGAGGGAGAAGAATGAAAAATTCTAGAATTGTTAGAACGTTCATTGTAAAGAGTTAAATCTCGTATTAAATAAAACAAACACACACTCGCACACAAATGTACACTTTTATATTACATAATACCGCAAAAATTTTCAATAAAACTTTGACAGCCTTTTGACACTTCAATAAATTTCGGATTGACTATTCTCTTGGAAAGGTTTATACAAAAATGCCAGAGGTACACAAAACGATTTTAAGGAAAGGAAAAAATAAATAATTCTAATTTATTTCACATAAATATTACCGTATAAACCGGCGTATAATGCGCACCTTTAACACAAAAAAATAAGACAAAATTTACGGGTGTGCATTGTACGTTGGGCATAAATATAAAAGCTTGAAAAAAAATCAGCACACAAAAATTAGACTTCGAAATACTTTTTTTTTTAAAAAAAGAAATGACATGATTCATGCATTCAAAGGTTTGTAGTTTTAGAAGAAACTATTTTTATTTCAAAAGCCTGGGATAATACCTCGAATAAGACATTAGAACATCAGAGCATTGCACACGTACATTTCAGGTTTTTTCGTAAAAGAGAGAGGGGGGTGCGCATTGTACGGCGAGTACACCTGAAAATTTAAAAAAATGTTTGAAAGTATAGGTGTGCGTTCTGTGCCGGAATATATGGCAAGAGTGAATGTTTATTTCTTGAGAAATACTCTGAACTTAAAAGTTTTGATGTTTTAGTCTTCCATTTCGATATTAGCATTTTTCTTTGATATAACGTTGTCTCGAGTTTTTCAAAAAAGCTGTATATTTGATTCGGTATTTTCTTAGTTATTTATATTATGATGCATTGATATATATATATTGCTAAAAATTTTCGAATAGTCTTTGTTACAAAGATATAGAAATAAATAATTTTTGTGTACCTCTGTACCGCACCTAAATAATAAACATTTAAATAATTATTCTACAAGCACCAGGAGCTAATATAGATATCACTATGACACAAAATGTACAATTTTGAAATAAAATTGAAAACACCAGTTTATCTGTGTTTCATTTTACAAAACACATATTGTTTTAGTTTAATTTATTTTCTATCAGAAAACACATCCAGCAGAAAAACTTGCAACACTCCTTATTTAATTCAGAACATGGAAGGAGGGGGGGGGACAGTTGGAGAAAATTCTCATGGTTAACATATATATAAATAATAAATAATCTATCTGAGCCTTTCACATAACAGTAAGATGCCTGCGTCAAGGAGATTCCCTGGTTTCCCAGCTATTCAACATTGCGTTAGAAAAGTACATTAGAAACAGCAGATTAGACCGAAGAGGCACCCTGTGGAATAGGTTGCAGCAATTATTGACCTACGAAGATGATACAGATATTATTGTTCAGCCAGAAAGGGCAGTCAGAGGCTTTTTCAGCTCTTGAATCTTCTGCCACAAATATGGGCCTCAGTGTCAATGCGATAAAACACAATTTATAGAAATCTCATCCTCCACGGTAAATTATTCCAACCCTTTGAGTTTTTACGGTTACCGGTGGCACACAAAGGAATTTTTCAGAAAGGGGGGGGGGAATCCAGGCTCGAAATTACACCATTCTCGTATCATGCTCCAACGCGTATCAACGCCACCAAACATATTCTTTTGATTGTAACGATTTTCGGAAACAAAAAACAGTAAAAAATTAATTATAGAATAAATAATTAGTATTAATTAATAAAATTAATTATTAAAAACAAATACTTAATTAAATTTTACTTTCTATATACATAGGAATATAATCATTCGAAAAAAAATCAAGGGCTCTGGGAGGGGGGGGGGGTTCAGATCTGGGAAGCACTCCCGCCCTTTGTTGAGCCACTGATGGTTAAACCTTTGAAAAAGTTGAAGAATTTAAATACCATTGCGCAATAATTAATGATTAAAATAAACGAGGAGCAGACGTTGATGACATAATCAAAATGGCTAATACATGCTGCTTTTACGGGCTGAGAAGACAATTAAGATATAATTTAATCAACAGCAAATTTAAATTAAGAACTTACGAAACACTAATATTACCAGCCTTGATTTATACAAGTATGAAACATGGACCTTAAACAAAGATGTAACACGCTCACTGGACATGTTAGAGAGAAAAATTTTCAAAGCTATCTTTGACCCAAAGTAGGAATGAGGACGGGAAGAATTAGATATAACTTTGAACTGTACAGGCTTTAACGAAAACCACAATTAGTTTTAGTCAACCGTAGTAAAAGATTAAGATGGCTCGACTTTATTTGGAAAAGCTCGAAAGATAATCCCATTAAGACATTTAAATCACCTGAGGGAACCCATACTAAAGAGAGATGCTGAGGTTGGATGACATCGAGAAAGACTTTGAAAATTAAAAATTGGAGAGCAGTCACTAAAAATAGAGGATGCTGGAAGGAGCGCGTGGTTGAGGCAGCCAATGCCAGTAATAGACCAGGCTGTTGTGCTTTTGAAGAACATATATATATGGAAATCGTGAACAATAAAATAACGAAAAAATATAGAAATTAGTTAAAGAGAAATATAGTTTTACGAGTGTGTCAATTGATTAAATTTTGAACTTTAAGCTTCATAAATAAATTATAAATTTTTTTTGTGCATTAGCGTCTCGATTTACATGATTTGAGTTCACTGTGCAATAAAAAATACTTTAGTCAATTTTTAAAGGATTTAAAACAACGCAGAAATTAAATATTTGGTAAAACTGAAGTTGAAAATGTTTTTTAAAAACTAATTTTATATTAACATTTTCTTTAATATTAAATAAAGGACACATTATGACTGCATATTACTGTGAAAAAAAGTAATAAAATTCAGGTACAAGAGGATCATATGTTTTTTGCAAAAAGAAATTTCAGTATCAATCGGAAATGGATTATTGCTCAAGAACTTTACTTAAAAGATTCCATGACACACTCTGAAGTAAAAGCTAAAATAATGTGGATACCATTGATCTTCTAAGAAGGGGAATGGAGGGGAAAGAAATAAATGGTAAAAACACTAATATAATAAATTTCTTTCAAAGTTTTCTTATCTGTCGTATACCTACCTCATCGGAATAAAATTATCTACAAACATTTTTCTCAAACAAGTATTGTACATGACAAATCGGTCTCTCAGCATAATTTCTGTTTCCAAAATAAAATAACCTTTCGTAACGAACTCCTCACATACAGAAAACTTAATCTCTGAGAGTTTCCTCCAACAATAAAAGCTATTCTTTTTTGGGGGGGGGGGGGGTTGCACAAGCAGCATTTGCATTTGAAAGGAACTGAAAGAGTCCGGAGTTCTTTCTTTTTTTACTTATTTAGAATTCGTGGTTCAGTTCTCGACGTCGACGATTTCTTGGGAGTGACTGTCATCGTCATCGTCGTCCTCACCGGCGTAGAAGTGATCGCAGCTGTTGGTGGGGGACCCGTGCCCTTCTTCGCACGGCGCCTCGGGCAGTCCCAGTGTGTGCGTCAGGGTGTGCCTCCTGAGGTCGCAATTCCTCCTGAACACCTTGCCACAGGAGTCGCAGTTGTAGGGCTTGATGTCGGTGTGCGTCAGGAGGTGCGTTTTGAGGTTACTGCGCTGGTTGAAAGTGCGACCGCACGTAGGGCACTTGTGCGGGGAGTCCTCCATGTGGAGGATGCGGTGCACTGCCAATGTCCTCGACTGGCAAAAACCCTTACCACACTCCGAGCATTTGAAAGGCTTTTCCTTTGAATGGATATACCTGAAAACAAATATTCAATTCATTAGGCTCTTATTGTAGCAATTTAATCAAGTGCATGTATCTTGGTCACTAACTTCAGAGACACAGTAGTAAGATTTGAAATATTAGGAAATAATTATCTGTATCTCAATTATTATGTTTCAATTTTTGTATGGCTTTTAATTGTTAATTATATATAATCCCAATGCTAATTTACACTCAAGAGTTAGAAAAACAAGCACAAAGGAGCCATTGGCGTAGCTAGTCCTAAAAGTGCCCGGCATCAACATTACTCGGAGGCATTTTGAGGGGACTCCTTATAATTTTTTACACACGTTGGGCCCCTGTGGTGTAGAAGTCCAATATCATTGATACAAATGATACGGTGGTAGCTACACCCCTGAGGGGGGGGGGGTAAGATAAGGTAAAATACACATTTAGGTGCAAATTCAAATTGTGTCTATTACACACAGTGGTCAGCTACTAAAACTTTTTACAGAACCTGATGACGATTTCAGCGATTTTCAAAGTCCTGTAGCTTGTGAGATTAGCTGTTAAATTTCAGTGGTACGATAAAGTTCGGATTTTCACGGAAGATCATTACAAGAACATATCGTGTGCGTTAACACAAAAATTCTGGAAAAAAATCCTTCTTACACTCTAGACATTGGGAGAGTGTTGCTATTGTACGCTACCAAGAATCGTTTTTCGGGATAGGGTGCTGCACTCTCGTAGGTAGCATCGAAACAATAAGCATCAGTGCTACTACTCTGCAGGATACGTACTTTAAAGGCCGGGATACTTCTTGCCTACACTATACAGAACTAAGCGTCTTGTTTGAGTATGGCAGTTGGACGCTTGATGGCAGGAAACTAAGTTGTGGGGTATGAAGAGTGGAGTTCCTACTAAGTAGGGTAAATGAAAGGATTTATGTAGAATGAAAGCTCCATGGAGGCATAGATTCTCTGTGTCAGGAGGGAACTGTTCTAGATGGTGCTGGAATACCGTAATGTGAAATTTGTTTAGTTGAAAATTATTGGGAACCTAGACATATCTAAGAAATGATCTACGGTGGAAACCTTTTCCTATGAGATTTGCCCGTTCATATCCTGTGTTCAGACTCAAGTAACAGAAATGTTCATCTCGATTTGAGGTTTTACTATTTTTACTAAAATTCCTATATTTGTAGATAATAGAACACACACATTTTATATGTCATATAAAGTGTTATAAAAACAGAGGAAGATATTGAAATATGAACCCGAACCACAAGGAATGCTCTGCAGGAGGTATAATGACTGCAGAGTAAATTGCACACAAAATATTTCTAGAAGTCCATACTTCGTCGTATCTCTACAGTGCTTCTGTGGTAGACTTATTAAGTATTGCAGTCTTGTATTAGATTTCTTCACATTTTGACTGTACATGGAGGTAATTAAATAAAATATTATTGTTGTTCAGCCTCAATAAATATTTTTAAAATAAAAACTTTAATTTCTAATAAATCCTGTTTTTTTTTAAACTTTTGTTTTGATATGATATGGTATTACCTTCACTTTTTTTAAAAATTTAACCGAACTCTGAATTAAATGAAAATAGAATATATGAAATAATTATCATCAGATTTTCGACCCCAAAACGTTGATTGTCTCATTTCTGGATTTAGGTTCAGTCCCGCTTGTAATTAAAGTGCAATCGTTATATGAAATAAAAATATTTGATATGAAGAGCACCAATAGAAGCATATGCAGACATTTTTCGCTACAATACCTGTGATCTCTGAGGTGATCTTGTCTCCTGAAAGCCTTATGGCAAATGTCACAGGTGTACGGTCTTTCATCAGTGTGCGTCCTCTCGTGGATCAACAGGTTGTACGACTTTGTGAACCTCCTTTGGCAATATTTGCAGATGAATTCCTTCTTGGGTCGTGAAGAGCCGCGGCCCCGGGCCAGCTTTCTCTCAAAGTAGTCCGTCGCTAGCCCCATGGCCCCCAACGTGTAGTAAGGAGAAATGAAGGGATATGTGTGACTGGTAATGAGGGCCACCGAGGTCTTTGTGGAGCTGGGTGAGTCAAAGGGCCCTGTCCTGGGTTCACTGCTCCCCCGGCTATGGGCTGGAGGAGGGTCGTCTTTGGAAGTGGCGGATTCAGCCAGCTTAGAGAAATCGAACTTGGATTTTGTCCGCCTGGATGTTTCAGAGGATTGCCCGGGAGTGGCCTTTTGCGGAGAAAGGGAGGTTTGGGTTTTGTTCGAATCGGGTCGTCCGGTCTTTGGGACAGTCGCTTCACCGGAAGCAGACGATTTGAAAGGGGCAGAAGAAGCGTCCGATAACACGAAGGGATAGTTGGCTCCAAATTGCTGAACGCACCCGGCCATGGTGTAGGCTGGCAAGATAGGCAGAGGTGACAAAGGTAGATGGGTTCTTGGAAAGACAGGCTGAGAAAAGGAGTGCATGGCAGAAGGATGCATGACTAAGCCGGGTAGGAACTGGGTGCTGGTTACCAGCAGCTTCTTGTTGTTGTAGTGGGCTTCCGGAGGTCCATCGGTTAGGTCTGGTAGGGCGAGAGGAGGTCTATCGGTGTTCGGAGGCTTGCAGAACGGCTTCATTTCTTGCATCTTCATGTTCAACTGGTCATCTAAAATAGGAACCAGAGATGAGAATTGAAACTGTTTTAGATCATAAATTGTTTAGAGTTTATTGGTCATAATTCCTTTTTTTCAAAAGCCTCTTGTTTGTGTAAGGAGACAGATACGCAATATAACACGAACTCTGTCAGTTTTATATATAAATGTTAACCCATAATGTTAGTGTTAATTTTCAAAGCTTTAATGTAGCTGAACAGTGCGACGTTAATATTCACTTACTCACGAAATGCCTTAAAAGAGAATAAACAACTGATTTTTAAACTTTATCACAGAATTTAAGTGAAAAGATTTTATGAGTTTACCGAATTATTTTTTGAAAAATACTCATTTCGAAATCTGATCGGGAAAATAAAGATTTCTTGACGACAAATGTTACAAATTGAGGAAGAAAAAAATTGTAGTTTTTGATCAATTTATATTAAGACTTTTTGTGATTTCTCGTGTTTCTGTAATAAAACACGTAAAATTTTAAAATATCATTAAATACCAAATCACACTTCTGAAGGGAAAAGGATGAATGAAACAGAGACAAACACATTGTTTAAAATTTTAATAATTAACTATTTTCTTATAATTCCTTTTCTTTTTAATTAAAAATGATATGCAAACATTGAAAAGAGAACACTGATGACCGTACATCATAAAATGATTTTGTTGTTCTCTTTAAAATACACTATCCAATATTAACTGCAATTTTTTTTTCAGTTATCAACCAGGATCTCACTTTAGAAGACTTTCAAATATTACATGTTCCCATTGACACGTGGGGCATCATAAGGTTTTAAAAATAGCATTTGAGCCATCGAAACATATTACTAAATTAAAAGTAAGAAGCATCGAATTTGCTACAAAAATTGATGCTGTTACATAAATATTCAAACATGACGATGTAAAAACGCGAATGATAATTATCAAGTGAAGTTTGAAGATGGAAAAAAAGCCGAAAATGAATTTATTGCCATCCTAATTGAACATTTAATAATACTACGGAAAAAGCAATGCACTTCCCCCCTTCATCCCTCTGTGTGACGTTGAGTGCTTGCGAGAGATGTTAATACCAGCTGTCGATCGTGGGTCACCATGAGAGGTCAAGCCGCAAACAGACTCTATACTGGTTTGTAATTTGGCTTTATCTAATTCCCCTCCATCGCTAGAAGGCAGGAGAATGTATGGAAAATGAGGGGGATAAATTGGCGAATTGCAAACCGAAAATCGGAAGATCGTGCCAATAATGGGGCAGATTTCTTGCACAAAATACGCAGGTGACGGGAGTGTTGATGGGTGTTGGTGGTAAATAAGGAAAGAACAGTTTCGGGGGAACTCGTCTTGTGTTGGTTAAAGGGGACTTTCGGTTCAAACATAATGCGATGGCTGCTTTCATGCCATTTTTTTTTATCGTAGCTTAGTACTAAACGTGATAAAGTTAAGGAACTCAAGATGCACACACTTGTACTCCAGAACAGCGGTTCTTTAGCTTTTGATCGCCGCTGACCCCCCCCCCCCTTTTATGTATCAGCCTGACATCGCAGACCCATTGCGAATGGCGGAAGAGTCAACAATGGAGCACAGAGTTAACTTTAAAAAAATGTTTCAAATCTCTGTTGCTGTTCTCTATTAATAAAAAAAACAGGCTAAACATCAAAAATAAACACATTTGAACAAAAAAATTAATAAAATAACGCGAATCCCTGGCAACTCGATCGAGACTTAATGAAGATCTGTCCACTCGAGTATCGCAGGAAGCACTGTCCATTAGAGCGTCCAACGAGTGGTGAGTGGACAAATAACGGTCCTTTGAACGAGATGCGATGGAATTTCTTCCCTGTTGTGGTCACATATAAATTGGGTATCATTTCGGAAGAATGTATCATCCACGCGATCTCTGTCGCCTGCCCAGTGGCAGACGAGGAAATCTGAATTAAGCCATCTGTCGCCTAATAACTATTATTCGTTACATTGGCGATAGTGTATTTCCAATAGTCCGATTTCCTTTTTAAAAAAATAATTAAAAGATTTAAGGTACATATTTTGGGTACATTTTAATGCAGAAAAAACATGGTTAACGCGTTTTGTGCTTAGAATCTAATAGCAAATTCCGAATTTTATCATGCTTCTATGCAGTTGCTTACAAAGGAATTTTTCAAGGGGGCGGGGGGCTCGAAAGTCCACTATTCTCGTATCATGCTCCAATACGCTAGCCCAACATATTCTGTTGATTTTGTCAATTTTCAGGAACAAAAAACAGTAAAATATTATTGAATAAATAGTTAACATTGATTAATACAATTAATTATTAAAAACAAATACTTCATTAAATTTTACGTACTATATACGTGGGATTATAATCAATCGGAAAAAAATCAAGGGTTTTGGGGGCGAGATGCAGTGGCGTATACCCTTGTGTGCGCCACTGCATCTATTTATATATATTATTCTCCTATTTCCAACATAATTCAGATTCTTCGTGAACGAAATGTATTTCGCATGCAATCGTCTCAGAAAAGAAATGAGAGAAAATAATTGTATTTTTTATTTTATGACTCAATGTCAAATGAATAAGCTCAAAGGTTTTTTTCCCCTTCATTTTGAGGATATAATTTGACAAAGGGGTATAGTTACGTATTATCACAACCTACTGGTGACATTATATAAAATGAAGCACATGATTGCAAATTCAGCGCATACGACATATGCAAAATTGTGATTGTCAACTTGGCGAGTTATGTTGAACGTTGGTGATTGTTGCAATAATACGTAAGTACCGACAAATGTTATAAATACACAAACCTATGTTTTGAATTAGATTCTAATTTTCTTCAATATTATTTTATTTGAATGTTTTTATTAACGTCTCACTTTTTAAAATTACACGCGGGTTATTGATGATAAACATTGCCACTTTAAACCGCGGTCAAGAGACGATGATTTGGTACTTTCCAAACTTCCATACCACGCTAACGTGAGGATTTTGTGCCTCGAAAATTAAAATAGCCCCTTAACACAGTAAGACTTCTGTGGCACAAAGACGCGACTGTGACCGCAGCTACAAATATTTGGCTGGGATAGTTTTGAAAAGTTTGTAACGAAACTGACAATACTCGATTTGGATGGATGATTGATTGATACTTTATTTTGCCGCATTTAAAAGCAATAGGCGATCAAACTTATGGCTTTCAGGACAGTTGGGATTCCCCGAGACATTTAATCCGGGCTGTAGTATGAAAAATTTCAATTTAATGTTTAAAAGAAATACGTGTTCCTTTTTTTACACATGCAAAAAATTTTGTAGAAATACGTATACAAAACACATTTGAGGAAAATTACATAAAAAATTATTTAAAACCTTTCTTTGGAACAAAAAATGAAAGCCGCCCGAAGAAATATGTATGCATAAAGTAATAAAAATACAGTCGGACCCCGATTTAGCGAATTCTTCGGAAGAGAACATTTTGTTCGTTAATTCGGGGTTATATCGGGGTTGAAAAAAAATAATTTTTTTGCACATCCTTTTGGAAATTTTACTATATGCAACTACACAAAAATATCCATTGTTAGATGTTGTGCACTTTTTATTCAACAGCTAAAAATACTACTACTGGAAATCTACTTATTTGGAAATCTTAATATTTTTTATTCCTGACTCAGAGAGAGATTCTTTCACGCGCGCACGTCATTATGCAGAGAATAAATTACCGCGTCATTTACGTCCGGTTGTATAAGATATGTTTCCCACCAATGTAAAGCATTGCAAAATCTAGGAATTTCATTATCAATTTCTGTATCAGAATATCTATTCATTTTAGCTCCGACAAATCAACCCTATCATCCACTTCAGTAGCACAAACAGGCAGCCCGTCATCCAATGTAACGGATTCGCTAAAATCGTAAAGTGTCTCTTGCGTTGTGGAGTGAGATGCCATAAGAAAGCAATTTCTTGTCCTATTCAAAATCCCACGACATGTTACACTCGTGACTCATCTGCACCTTTAAAGTCTAATAATAGTCTGCACCCTGTCCCGACGAAATTTGCTGCTCACAAGAAAAGTCTGTTTGTTCCTGACACAAAGGAAAAAAAATGCGTCATTTGAAAAAAAATTAAATTTTCTCAAATACAAACCAATAAAAAAATTTTCAGCTGTTGAAATAACTCGTTAATTCGTGGCTTAATAATCGTTAAATAGGAGTTTTTGCTTTCATTATAACCGGGGAAAGAGAAAAATTCGTTAAATAACAGTTCGTTAAATTGGAGTCCGTCTGTATACTAATTTTTTTAAGCTTAACAGATTCATTTTTCTTTCACATAAATCCAAGAATTTTTAAAATACTTTGTTTTAGTCTTTATTGTGTATTAATATAAATTATATTGTTCCGCCGTTTTTTTTTATTTATTATTTTGGCTAACTTCTAAAAAAGAGTTACCCGTCATGACATCATTATGATTCATTATTCGGCATCGTGGTTTTGAAATTACAATGACAAAAAAAGAAACAGGACATGGGTTCGTAAATAAATACAATTAAAAGAAGGGACCTAATAAACCTCCTCCCAATAGAAAAAAATGAAAAATATACCCTTAACTCGAGCCATTGAGTTAATTCGAATGCGCTAAACTGGTCTCACTCTGCACAATCCAGATAATTCGAGTGGAGTCGTATTTTTGCTGCTCACATTTTCACACTCGATTATAAGCGATCGCCGTCTCGTGAGACTAACTGCGATCCGTCGGGCTGATTTCGTCAATTTAGATCCATGTTACAAAAAGTATTCTTTCATTTGCTGTACATCTGCATTTAGAACGCATATGTTTCGTACAAAAAATATTAGTTATATCATAGCGATACAAATGTAAAAAAAAATCTAATAGACCCAAATCTTCTGGACTTCTATGACTAACGGAACATCATTTTCCACCAACACAGAAAGGAAGCTCTGCACGCAACTGCGCTGTGTGTTGCGCTAAAAGCAGTAGCGCACACACGAATTTTTCAGGGGGAGGGGGGGGTTCCAGCTTCAAAAGTACACTATTCACGTATCATGCTCCAATATGCCGCCTTCTTTTGATTTTGTCGATTTTCGGCAACAAAAACAGAAAAAAGTTAACTTTGAATAAAGAATTAGCTAATTAATAAAATTAATTATTAATAACAAATACTTAATTAAATTTTACGTACTATATACGTAGGATTATAATCAATCGAAAAAAATCAAGAGCTTGGGGGGATCCGGACTCTAGTCCGAACCCCCTTGTGTGCACCACTGGCTAAAAGTGAAAGCAAAGGAAAAGAAAAGTGATTCGTTGCATGTGTAATAATTGCAATGTTTAATAATTTCATGTGTAATAATTGCAATCCATGCACTGCACCTTGTTTCCAACTATACCAGACAAAAAAAAAGAAAATTTTGAATGTTTTTTTTTAAAATCAATACTATTATTATTCTTGTTGTTATTTTCATAAATAAATATTTTTACTGATTAAAATGTTTTTTCGAAAAGAAAGATGATAAAAGTCGATGCGCGCGCACGATTGCAATATTCGGCTGTTACCTGCAAATCCAAATTAAAAAATAAAAATTTTAATTAATTATTTTCTTTTTGCCCAAACAAGGTTTTAAAATGTCTTTTCTTAATGAAAAAAAAAAATCCTCCGTTTATTTATAAAACAAGTGTGCATTAATAATACATTTCAATAATATATATATATATTTATTTCAATGATCAAATGAAAGTACCGACTCAGAAAAATTCAGCCTCTCAGATTGGTAAAAAATCCAATCCCCCATCAATTCCGCATTCTAATCTCCATCAATTTCTAATCACGCAAGCTGTTGACTCACAATTTCTACATCAAAGGAATTTTTTTTCCCTGACAATGAAAAATTTCCCCCTATTCTCAGGTGAACAAAAGGAGATGGGGTAAATTAGTTGGCTGAGGAAAACGCAAATATATGTGATTTTTCGAGTTGTGTTTAGTTTTCGTTGTCACCGTCGACTAACGCATCCCAGATGGTAACTGTAACCGCCGCTCACTGACAAAAAACAGTTTTTTTTACCTCGGGTGACATCTCGAATTCTAATGGGTGGAGGGGTCAGGAGAGCATGCATAAAATATCCATTTAGCACATTCTTTTTGTTTTCACTTCTTTTTGAAAAACCGCTGTGAATGTCAAAATATGAATATGCGAATGCAGGCGTTCGTGTTATTTATGGGACCATTCGGCAAACAAGTCATTAAGTTTGTTTACCCGATTCTGAAGGACATATTTTTGGGTTTTTATTCACAAGTTTATTTTTCTCCCGCCATTTATACAATTTTTCCAACAAACCATTTGACCACTAGCGAACAATTACAGCTGTTAACTATGCGTTGCTGTGATTTGTACGTAATTTATAATTACAAAATAGCGACATTTTGCTACAAGTTCGTGCGCAATATTTTGCATGAATGGATTGCATTTTAACTATACTCATGGATTACTTTTTTGGATGTCTTAAGTATTAATAAAAATATCAAAGTTTTGGGGGAGAAACATGTTTTTTTTACCCTCAAAACTCCTTGTTTATTGTTTTCTATTTAATATTTTGAAAACATAGAAATATGTTGAATATTTTTTAAAGATGTATATATGTATATAATTGAGCAATCTTCTTTCGAACAATATAAATAAAATATATATATTTCCTACCAAATGAAGCATTTTTTTTAAATGTGCACAATATAATTTATAGAAAATATTTTTAAACATAAGTTATATTTAAAGTTATGACGTCTAAGACATTTTATTTATGTAAAGTTATTTAACTATACTCATGGATTACTTTTTTTGGATATCTTAAGTATTAATGAAATTTCAAAGTTTTTGGGGAGAAACATATTTTTTACCCTCATTGTAAATTGTTTCCTATTTAATATTATTCATATATAATGAATAAAGTTAAGTTCATTGTCTACTTCGAAATACATATTTTAAGAATACATGCGTGAAAATTTATTAATTCAATCAAGATGAAGACAAAAAACTTTAGTTTAAGTGAATTTATTCAGATTTAAGCTGGGGAGGATACAGATGATATTAGATTTGTAAATTAGAGCGCTTGCATATAGAGAAATACAATTTACCAATCAATGCGAGGGAATTCTTCGTTTTTTTTTTTTTTTGAAAAGCTGTTAGCTTTCAAGAAATATTTAATTATGTGATTATAGTTACGTTCATTTAATGCTACAAAAACTGATATAAATATAACTTCCACCATTTTTCATCTTTAATGAAACTCTTGTAAAACAAACACATTTACAATCACGAAAGAATTTGAATTGCTTTTTAGAATTGATTTCCAGTCTTTAATGAATTGTCCGGAGACCAGTTCTGTAGTTATATAAACCCTTTGAATTGAAAAAACTGATATAAATAATTTTCACCATTTTTTATCTTTAATGAAACTCTTGTAAAACAAACACATTTACAATCACGAAAGAATTTGAATTGCTTTTTTAGAATTGATTTCCAGTCTTTAGTGAATTGTCTAGAGACCAGTTCTGAGGTTGTATAAACCGCTGTCGGATGATCTCCTCCCTTTGAATTGAAAAAAAAGTTTAAAAAGCGTAGAAAAACATTCAACAATAAGTTTTTTTATTAAAAAAAATTAATATTTTCATTTTTTGCGATAGAGAAAAACCCTATTTATTGAAGTAAGAATGAACATATACACAATGTGATACGTGAAAAAAAAATTACATTAAATCTATTGGTTTCTATCTTCGTAACGAGCTCACTAAATGATATGAATAATGCAAAGTATTTTTCAAGCGAGAAACATTCGTCTAATACTTTTCTTTTGCAATAGCTCAAGTCGATTTTAATAGTATCCTAGTTTTCACTCCTCTTTATTAGAGTTTTGAAATTTCAACTCCATTTCAAAAATGCGAAAAACACAAAAACCTTCCACGTACCATTTTAACCAGGCCTCCGTGCTTCTTCATTGCAAAGGAACATTTCTCCTAGTCAAGCTTACAGAACGCACTCCCGTAAATCAATGGTCGGTATCCATCTCGATCGGAGAGCGAGTCTTCTCCAATTAGCATCCAGGTGATGTGACGGCCGATTGGATGAATTGTGATCGCAGTCAGCGAACCTTCCCTAAGCAGCGCGTTAATGAGACAGGTGCACTGATTGCTACTTCTTCTGTTGGGTAAACAGACATAAATTGCGGATGCTGCACGTGCTAAGTCACTTCTTGTACAAGATGCAGAGAGCGATTTAGCACTTGGAGAGCTCAATTTAGTGTCAATAGTAATGATGCCGAAGGAAAGTAAAGAATTGTCCTCAATGGCGCGAATTTATGAGAAAAAACAGAGATAAAGTATTCAATTCGAGTTACAAAAAGAAACCCCATTTTAAATCGAAACGTTTTATATGATAGCAATAAACCTATCACAAGTTACAGCTAATGTTTCTTGAAATAAGCAGCTTTCTGTTTTTCTACGCTATAAGTATCATTACAAATTGATTAACTGTTATTTTTCATCATAAATACATATATAAAAACAAACCAAATTTATATGTCAGTAATATTGGCAAATTAAGGCAAGGATAGGCGTCATAAAGCAAGTCAAATCATGAAATATTTGTATTACCTAAGCCTAAGAATTTGTACTGTGGCTATTATCTTAAGATGCTTTATTAATATATATATATATATATATATATATATATATATATATATATATATATATATAAGGTAGCACTCACATACTTTGCTATATTTTCTATTTTATGTAATTATTTGGCCATTAGCTGCGGACCAGTAGGTTGGTGTTTCAAATAAAGACCCCTGCCAAGACGATTGACTGGGACGTAAGGCAATCTCTATCCGAGCAATCGTTAAGCGCTTTTATTTCTGTATTTTGTTTTTTGCCATTCGAGGGAGAAGAGGTCGTTGCCTACCCCCTTTCTAGAGAAGAAAGCTGTTTTTGCTGTTGAACTTTCTGATCGTTCTTTTGAGAAGTTTATTTTCCAGCCGTTACTGCAATTGATGTACATCTCCACTCGGTTTCAGTGCCTTTGGCAGGTTTTTCCGCTGATGTTGCGGGTAATTTGCTATTGATATGGCAGGTTTCGTTGATGCATGAGCCGCTGCTGTTTGAATCACTAGTCGTGATTTATTGGGAATGACTAAGTTAATCTTGAAGGAATGAATACATAATTAACCAGTAGCGCTAGACTTTGCTGCCATCTAGTGCTTAATTCCTGAGTCACAACTGAAGAGTCTTCGTCAGGGATGTTTATTAGAACCACCGGTCCACTGGTACTCTGTGCATGCGATTGGGATGAAAAGGAATCCCTATAAGAGTCGGTCTTTAAAAGCTTTTATTCTTGTAGCTGGGGGTTCTCTAGGGAAAGGGTCGCTGCAATTACTTTAAATTGGACAGTCATAGTGGCTTAGAGTATACACTTCCCGGAATAGAAAAGGTGAAATAATTTAACAGTGTGATAAAAAAATTGATTTACCAGACGTTGCATGCGGAAATAACTGATTTTATTTATTGGAAGAAAATTTTAACATAGCTCAAGAAACACAAGAGTATCAGTCCAAAGTAGCACCACATCCTGACGATACAAGGAAACCTTGCGAAGTACAAAATAAATTAGCACATGTCTAACGTCCTCATGAATGGAAGTTCGTTAAGTCCTACTGCATAGTTCATCTACCAAATGAGGTTAAACAAAGGATAGTTCCCAATCTCAATGCCCCAGATAGGCGAGATCAGGGAACTGTGTAGACCAAGGACACGAGCTTCAAGGTTTGTTTGCCAAAGAATGCCGTATGCGTGCACGTGTTATCTTATCGGAAAATACCATTTCCCAGCCGTTCCATGCAAAGTAGCACAACATCACAGCAACGTACCATCATGCTTTCAATATGCAACTGAAGTGTCTCAAGGCGACCTGATGTCGCGTCTGATGGCACCCAAAACCATTATGCCATATTGACGAATGGTATATCGTTCAACTAAGAACGAAAGATTGCCTCAATATCCCTAACTCCTTCAGATTATCATTTGACCACTATTATCAGAAAGCTAAAATCGAGACTTTTTGTAGAACATCTCACTATCTTAATTAGTCATCTAAGTGGCTGCAATTTTTAGCGTCGATAGGCTTACGACTATTAGTCTTTGCAAAGGGTGACTTATGTACAGACCGTCTTCAGTCAATCGTCACTTTTTCAGATCTAGTTCCTGCACATTCTACAGAATCTACTGTTGGACAGCCGCCGCATTTCATGGGTGAGTTAGTATCCTGTACGTTTAAGTATGTCTGGTCACGTTTCTGTTCTTTCATCCATAGGGTTCTATCCACAATGAACGCATCTACAAGCAGCGATGTGACGGTGAGACCAGTATGTAAGCCTACCCCTCGTAAAATTGTCCGACTGCCAAAACTGCTTTCGGTGTGGCGTTGTTATCCAATCATTTCTTATTTCACACGTGTCTTCTGGGACGGTGAATATCTCGATATTCTGAATTCCTTAGGCTACCTGCAATAGCAATTGTTGGTTCCTCCACCACTCTCCATTCTTTCATACCGCATGTTTCACGTTATCTGTATAATTTGTTTTAACTGTCTATCCCCAGAAATCTGCAGATTTATACACCTGAGTTTTCTCGATGCACTTTTTTTTTATTTCAGGGATATACATACAAATATATATCTAACCAAAATAGATTGATGTCCCCATTCACCTACGATTAGTGATTGAGAGTGTAAAGTAACCGAAAGTTAACCGGTATTCGTCAATTTTCCACTGAATTAAAAAAAAGGTGATTTGAATGGTTAATCTATTCAAATTTATATATATCTGTTTAAAACCATTTTTAAAATACAAATAGTGTCATGAGAATGCATACATTGGAACAATTTTTTTTCAATCAAACAATTACTAAAAAGTCTCCTCTTGTGGTTTGATTGACAATGAAGTCTTTTAAAATTATTCAAGTTTAAAAAAAAGACTGGGAACTTTTAGCTATGCATAAACTTCAATAAAATTCAGGAAAACTGTTTTTTTTAAGGATACAAGAGCAACAAGAGGGGAGCAGCCGCGGTGGCCGAGTGGTCTATGCATCGGATCGTGGCTAGAGTGTCATGAGTTCGATCCTAGTACCACTAAAGACCCGCCGTGTAGGGGCGAGATGCACGTTAAATCTGTCGAGAGCTCAAACGTCCTCCCGTTGGTGTGGTGTGGTAGTTAGGAGAGGGGGGGTGCCAGCTCAGGTGTCGTCCGCGTCACTTGACCATGGTTCAAAATTACGCGGACCGTCGCCAAAAGCCCTCGTGTTGCTAATCAGTGCGACGTTAATATTCTCTCACTCACTCGCAACAAGAGAGGGAAAAATAAAAATATTGATCAGTGTTAAATTTACTGACTCTAAATATTGACTACAAGGATATGTTTTTCTTGAGGCGGAATGAGTTGATGGTTTGGGTCTTATAAATTTAAAACCCTAAAAAGGTAAAGCGATCTTGTGAATTTCTTAAAATCTAACATCCTCTCATTCTATTTTATTATAAAACGCTAAAAAATTGACGTTAAATAGTTGATATCTGCTTCTTGTGGATTATAGTCCTGCGACTATCATGAAATATTTTTCGCACATTTTGCGAAAATACTTGTATGAAAATGAGCAAGTATTTATGAAATATGAATTCGCAAAAATTACCTTATATATTGAATAATTATATAAAGTTGTGAATTTATATTTTACTAAAACGTATGGTTACCTTGTTATAACAGTTTAGCTTACCACAGTGTGATGAGGAGTGGCGTAATAAAGAATGTGATTCAGGGGTTCTGCTTCCTTCCCCCTCCCCTAATAGACCAACAGATTTTATCACAGATATTATTACCCCTCTTTATTAGAATGTACTTTCTCCCCCTTAAGAGAGGTCTGTAAATGCTACTGGAGATTAGAAGATTCGTTCCTGCGGCTGGCATGTTCTCTTGGACTAATAAATATATTGTTCTAAAATTTTACTCACATTTTTACCGTCTACACTCTCTCTCTCTCTCTCTCTTTTGAAAAATTACTAAATTTGCGAAGACGGTGTAAACTTGAGCTTTCATGACTTTCAACTGGACGCATTGGCGGTGGTTTTCTGCAAGATGGTTTTTAATAGAAAGAGAACCTCTCTCCTTTTTCTAATGCACGGTGGTCCCACACAAAGGCTGCTTCTGTTTTGGTTTAGTCAATTAAGAACCGAGACGGACCGGAAACAGTGGCAAAAACCGTCTGTCCTCTTACAAAATAGTCGACGAGAGGCAGCCATTTCAAGGGTTTCGCCCACGTGGCCAGGAAAGTGAAAAAAGAACGCCGCACGCGTCCACCCTGTTTTCTGCTCCTAGTCGTGAATTTGTTAAAGGACTCACAGCCACTTATTCCTGGCGCTAATCGTTCTTCTGTCTCTCCCCTACACCTCCCTCTCTCCGTATGCGGGGCGTAGAAATTTGCATTTCTGGCGAACAACAAGAACAAGTGGCCTGTCGGGTGTGCAGAGTGGATTCTTGTTTTGCGAGAAAAAGGCACCAGACACGTCGGGATTGTCTAATTTTATTACTAGGTTCGTGAGAAACTATATGGCAAAGAACTTGGCGCGCTTCTTGTTCTGTTTTCGGTATATGCACGCTACAGAGGTATGAAATGTTTGAAAAACATAAAGTCGCGTGATAATTTCTTTATTCAACGGGACAGGGAATGGATTCTTTTTGAGAAAGTCAAATTGCTGAAAACTTATGGCTACTTCTCCTAATCAGGTTTCTCATCCCAAACTTGTTTAGACTTTTATGAGTAATTATTTAATTCGGAATAAACTACATCCGATAAAAGTACATAAGAGATGAGTCGCCCAACCGGTAGAGTGGTTAGCGATGCTGACTGCTGTGCAGTAGGGCCTGGGTTCGAATACCGGAGAAGACATGGATGTTTGTAAATGTACAGTGTCCCTTCGCGGCATGGGGGTACTCTAAATAGCCGTCGAGCCGCATGTCCTCTCGTGTGGTTGGTGGAAGGGGTAGAGAGGTGGGAAGCCCCTGACCACTCCCAGGGTGATCTCCCTCAAAATTGGGGTGGAACCGAGCCAAATCGTACTGTCACCTACATGGTGCTCAAAGCTACGGCTAACGACAGGCGTACAATATAGCCCGATGCCATGATGAATTTCGTGGGCCTCAATTTGACTACGTCAGACAGGTGGCATTAGCAACAACAACATAAGAGATGAAGGTTTTTCGTCTTATTTAATTCTGAAGACCATCTCACAGATATTCAGTTGTATAAATTAACGGATTTTAATACACATGTCTGAAAAAAATAAATAAATAAAAATTATTTGTGATAAAAAACTTTTCTTCCGTTACAATTTTTTGAAAACTCTAGCTACGATAAAAATCCATACTTATATCGAAACATATATATGTGTGTGAATTCGTAAACGCTTGAAAAATTTCTAAAATGAAATTGTTATGACAAGGATACAAAACTAGAATATGATTTCGCTTTTGCTAGATTGTACGGTAATATGTCTTACTTCATCTCAAATTAGTTTTCTTAATAAATTGCATTTTTCTATACATTTAGAAAAAAATTTCTAGAAATGCAACATTTGAGCTAAAATAAATAGGTCTGTGGTCAAGAAATGTATCATTTAAAAGTCTTTTTTTTTTAAAGGAAAATAATTTAAAATTAAATTAAAATACTAAGATTATTATTACTATTTTTACCCAAACACAAAATATGTTTACAATAAATGGAATACACATAGACACTTACCACTTATATCTTATACTTTATTTTAAGCATTAGAAAAATACACGGTGTTATCTCATTAGTTGTACAATAATTGTCACTTAAATATATTTTGAGATTTCACTTAGAAATAAGAAACTATAATTAAGTCATGCAATTATTTTTTCTCAATACACCTGCCTTTTCAATATATTAAAACACACACACACACACACAACGCAACGCAATAGTTTCAGGAAAAACACCATTCAGTTACTAAAAAATATTTTTAAGCTTAAACTGCGTGTGTCGATTATTCAGATATTTTATTTTAAAAAAAACAAAGCAAAAATTTTAAACTGTTTTCGCATTTACCAGAATTATATTCAAATCTCGATTTTGAAAAGCACAGAAGTTGAACTAAAACGAATTTTTTTTGAACTTGTGCGTTTCGAGCGCGAGAGTTTTACACAAATAAGGAAACTTTAAACAACCTCTTGGATGTTTTCATCCGAAGTTAATCTGTATTTCATAGGCAAATGAAAAAGGCGAAAATCGTGTAGATCAGAGGTACATAAGTTGCAAGTACATAAGTTGCGTCCCACCAATTCTCTTAAAAGTTTTTTAAATAGCAGGCTCTTAAAGTTTTTTCATTTTGAAATTTATTTGAGATGAACCTTATATATAAATCTACAATATATTTGCCTGTTACCTATTCTTATTTTAAAGGAAATTCTTTTTGATAATAGAAATGGAGATAAAAAAAACAGATTTTATATTTCTTTAAACATTTTCATTTAATTTTATTATAGTAAATCATTTTTTACTAAATTCTTAAATGCACTGTGCATATTCTGAATTATAGTTGGTACCCTGATGCTTCGCGAGTGCGACTTTTACTTCTCTTCCTCCTTCTATGTTTCGAGTGTTCAATTAGCAAAAGGCAATCAAAGGTGTTTTTTAAGATTTTAAAAAAATATTGAAGACCGTTAAGATGGGGCAGTGTATGTTTAATCATTTGCGAATAAAAGCACAATCAAATTTCAAAAATGAGTAAAGAAGGATCAATTCGAAAGGATTACAGTTGCGATTTTCAAGAAAATGGCAACTGTAATATTTTTTGGGTACAAGTTTGACATAATGGGCCTACGCGTAAAGTTGTTGTTTATATTTGCCCAACATTGTAAAAACAAATTGTCCGAAATGAGATCAATTCTTCAAAAACAATAAAGTACACTCATTAAATTTGCTGCAGACCGAAATCATTTGCTGACAGGGAATTTATTAGTTAATGTTTATTTAAAATAGCGGAGCTCAAACAAAGCAAATTAAAAATGTAAGTCGAAATATTGTACATAACAGAATTGATGAAATAGCCGAGAATTTGAGAAATCAGCCTAATTCAATAATATAAACATTTCAAGCCTACTTTATTGCAATATTGATGAAAGGACAGATATTCGAAACTTCGCCCAGCTAATCGTTTATCTCCATGAATACGATGTTGATTTAAAAATAAGTGAAGAACTTTGGAAATCATTCATAATCAAAATAGACCTGATTTTTTTAATGTATTTATAGATGTTTTGAAGAAATATAAGTTACCATTGGAAGGTTGGTTTGTCTTGCATGATGGTGCCCCTACCATGACCGGTATTACTAAAGGAGTTGTTAAAAGATTAAAAGAAACATGCAAACAGCATGGCAATAATAATTTTGAGCATTTTCATTGTATTATTCACCAGCAAGTACTGCGCTCCAAAGTCTTAAATATAGGACATGTTTTAAAAATAGTCACCAAAATTGTAAATTATATTCGAGAACACAGACACGGCCGCGGTGGCCGAGTGGTCTAGGCATCGGATCATGGCTAGCGTGTTATGGGTTCGATCCTAGTACCACTAAAGATCCGCCGTGTAGGGGAGAGATGCACGTTAAATCTGTCGAGAGCTCAAACGTCCTCCCGTTGGTGAGGCGTGGTAGTTAGGAGAGGGGGTGCCAGCTCAGGTGTCGTCCGCGTCACTTGACCATGGTTCAAAATTACGCGGACCGTCGCCAAAAGCCCTCGTGTTGCTAATCAGTGCGACGTTAATATTCTCTCACTCGAGAACACAGACTTAATCATCGTCAATGTGCTTGTTTTCTGGAAGATATAGAAAAGGAATACAGCGATCTACCATATTAAATGGAAATTCAATGGCTTTTCAAACCATAAAGTGTTAAAATGATATTTCAAGTTACTGGACGAAATTATAATTTGCTTAGAAGCAAAAATATTATGCATGTGCTGAATTAAAAGATGGATAAAGGACTTGGCTTTCTCAGTCGATATTACAAGCCCTCTTAATCAATTTTAAGTTTCCAGGCCAAAATATTAGTTGTTACAACTCTATTTAATAACATTAAAAAATATTACTTTGGCGAATATAAACAGAGAAAAAGAAAAAAAATTGTCTCACTTTGAAGGCTATCAATATCTGTTGATTAAATCCCATAAATTAAAATTTACTGAATATGTTTACAAAATTAAATTGTTTGAAACCGAATACAGTAATTCTAATTTTAAACGCTGTGAGCGCTATAATTTCGCACTTTCACTTCATCTCTATCTATAGCTATTTAATTTGTTGATAAAAGCTTACAAATAAATTAGATTCTTACAAATAAATCCAATGTGATTCTTTGTTGAAACAAAAATCTATGGAAGTTGGAACTTTATAGATTTTTATTCACATTTTTAAGTAGATCTGTTTCCTAAAATTTATCGTTTGTAATGAGAACAATGGCTATGTTTGCAAGCACTTATTTATGCGGGCAATTGTTTTCTCTAGCGAAAAATATCGAACATTAAGAAAGATTAACCCCAATCAACATTTATCGTTAATTTTTTTTAAAAAGTATTTTTCAGTATTTTTAATGAAATCTTGATGACTTGCTTTGTGAAAAAAAAGATGTCAAATGACTTCTAAAGAGTAATGTTAAACTAAAATTCCTAAAAAAAATTATTTTTGTTTTTTTATAAAAAATATCAAATATGTATCGTTTAAATTTAAAAAATACAATGAAATATAAACCTAATGAGCTTTACATTAATAAATGTATAATAGATTTAAAAAATCGTATTTTATTGATTTTTTGAAGATTGTGAACACGCGACTCTCAGCTTAAATAAATACGAATTTGACACCCCTGGTGTAGATTATATCAGGCATAAAAACAGTACTTCCAATCGAAAATAGATGGCGCTACAAGTTCAAAGCCCATTGACCACCTCAAAAATAGTTATCGTGCGCACCTCTCTCTCTCTTTCTCTATTCCTTAAAATTGTTATTATTTCCATTGGATGGAATCTTGATTTCACGTTCCGAAAATGACAAAAAATATTCGTCTTACACTAAACCCATTTCATAGAACGTTGTGAAAATCGGCAAAAAAAAATATTCAAATTGAAAATATATTTAAAAAAAACATATTATATTCTACAAATTTTATTTCAATTTTTAAAGTCACGTTCAAAAAATAGGAAACATTCAACATAGAATCGATCTATTTTATTTATTTCATGAGCTGAGGTTGGTTAAAAATGATCATATTGCATTTTAATATATTTTCGTTACTGGAGGAAACGAAAATTAAAGTTCTTCAAATCAATAACACCCAAAATTATTTATTAAAGGTAATATATATATATATATATATATATATATATATATATATTTATATATATATATTTATTTTAAAAACAATAAAATCCAATAATTTTATCAATTAAAACTGCACAGTTACCCTTAAATAATTTCTAAGATTCACTTGCTTGATTTAACCCTTAAAAAATTTTCACAGAATAAGTTTCTTAATAATATAAGCAAGATTACAATTCAAGAAAAAATAAGGTCAAATGTTCTGCTTTACTCAGTGTATTTAATAGTAGTCTGTATGAAGATGTTAATTTTTATGCAAAATAATATTTTAAAAGCTAGATGTTATTCGCAGTTATACACTATATAACAACAACCGACGTTGTTCGTTAGAGATAAAAATTGGTGGATAGAAAAATTATGTACAAAATAGAAAATGATTAAAATTTCATAAAAATTTAATGATATATATATATTTCAGAGTTACATAGTTTGAAAGCAACGAGCTCAATAAGGTGTTGATCCACGTCTAGCCTGAATGCCAGCTGCCACACGACGTGGCCTAGAGTGATAAATTACCCTGATGGTTCCCAGCGGTATTTCTAGCCAAAATTGCTCCAATTGTCGGACCAGATTATCAACATTCAATGGTAGATGCAGTCGCCTTCCCATCCTATTCCAGACATGCTGGATTGGAGAGAGATCTGGCGATCTGGCTGACCAAGGAAGTGTTTGACAAACTGAAAGACAGTTCATAGCAACATGTGCCGTATGTGGTCTGGCATTATCTTGCTGAAAAATAAGGCCAGGGTACTGTAAAAGGAACGGTAGAAAAACAGTTGTCAGAATGTCGTCGACATACCGCTATGCTGTACGTGTGCCTCTAATGACGACCAAAGTGATTCTCGGCTGTCGAAAGAAATGGCACCCCAGGCCATAACTTCTGGTTGAGGGCCTGTGTGGCGTGCAATAGTGAAAGAATAAATTCGTCGCTAAACAATATGCATGCCCAGTCAGCATGATTCTAACCTGATCGAGCCAAACACCCGAGTAATCTGACTCGACAGTTTGCGGTGTGAGTGGCAGGGGGCGTAGCGGTCAGTACAAGCGTTAAATTTCTCTCTATCAGCCGTCTGTGAATAGTCATGGTGAACACTCGTGTGCGGGTCGCACGTCTGATGGTTGATTATGATGAATCAGGTGCTGTGACAGCTGATCTGACAATCAATCTGTCCTCCTGTGGCCCTAGGTCGACCTCTACCTTCATGACGCTGAAATCTGACATTGTCCACCCATTCTTGCCAGCATCTGCTAATGGCCGCATCGCTTTGACCCATATGACGAGCGATTCTCCGATTTGCCCAACCAGCTTCTTTCAATCCAATGATACGACCTCCTTCAAATTCTGACATTTGCTCGTAATGAGCACGAATCCTGCGGCGAAGCATTTTTTCAGTCGTTGAAAGGTATCCTAAATCGCAATGCAACAGAAATTTTGACAATCACACTGAGAATCGCTTCTTATAGACACTTGCTGAGTGCGCAGTTCCGATGCGCTGTAGCTCCTGCTATTCATTCGATGTACACCAAATGATAATCATTTGCATGTTCGGTACTAATGACTTTGCATACGAAATTTCATTACAATCGGGCAACTCCTTGGTGCGTCATTTTTTTATAGAGTGATATACTGATAATGATAAAGTTATTTTGGAGAGAGAGAGAAAAATACAAATAGTTATGTGTGTGTGTGCAAATGAAAAAAAATGTGGGTGCCAAGTGCGTGTTCATAAACATCTCACTCTAAGGCAGCGGTCTTCAAACTGTGTTCCACGGAACCCTGGGGTTCCACGAGTCACAAAAAATTCTGAAAGAAAATTATAACTGTGTACCAAAATGGATTCAGGTTCTCTACGAAATTTGTACAACTACAAGTTTCTAAAGCTCTCACCCCACTCAGTAAAACTGAAAACTTTACTTCCACATAATCTAACTTTATTTTGCAAGACTTTTTAAATTTTTATTGTAATATAATAAAAGAATATTAAAGCTTCTTTTTATATGTGCCACCTACTTGATTGTGAATACTCTATTGTCTGCTATCCCGGGTTCAACGGAATAATTTTACACTCGTTAGTACAGTGTTTGTACAATTGTATAGTTTTCTATTGAAAAATGCACCTTTTTACATTTAAGGGGGGGGGGAAACCACTTATAATAAAGGAGAGAGAACAACTATCGACATATTAAGAGATTCGATATTTTTTTTTTGTTTAACATTTATAAACCCAGTGCACCACGCAATGTATAACACGGGGGCATACAACACAGACAGAAGAGAAAGGATTACAACACAAACATCCATGCCTTCTCCGGGATTCGAACCCAGTCCTTACGGCAAAAAGTGCCAACGGAGATTCGATATTAAAATTAAAATTTAAACAAAAATAGCTCCTGAATTTTAGGTTACAAATTCATACAAAATACACAGAATTTTTCACGCAGATAAAAACATTTTAATGAAATTTAGAACAATGAATTTGAGTGAAAAATCTTGCTCAATGTGAGTGTTTGCAAAAACAAAATATAAAAAAAAAATTAAACGGAAAACTGAAATGCGACAGCAAATAATTTCGTCGGACTGTTTGTGTCAAAAAAATACAAGCTACATGGAATGGATGGGTAGAGCTGGCACCAGGATTATAATTTTAAAAATATTAATGTAATTAAAATTGCCTTTCCATTAAGTACCCATAACATGTCCGTCTACTTAAAATATTATTTGAAGAAAGGGGGAGGGAATTGTGATCTGATGTGGGTTCCGTGAGTCTTTCAAGAGCACTGCTTTAAAGCGAGAGCTATTGCCGATCGATCATTGGGAGCCACCGTCCACATGCATCAGCTCCCCTGTAATATTTTCCGCATGAAAAAGGTTTTCTATTTTTTTTCCTGCTTTTAATACAATAAACAATAGTTTTAATACAAGATTTGAACTATTATAACATCTGCACTAACGTCCATCAAGTATAAATAAATAAAAGTGATAAAGAAAATGATTAAGAAGGTTGACTCACAACCCCTTAGTGGGTTGACAAATGAGGACCAAGCTTGCTTGGGAATTTAACATTGGGGGTTTCGTGTCAGACTAACCACTTGGGCGGCATGACAACGCTACGTAGTGGTGGTGGTGGGGGGGGTTACGTGAGCATATCGAAACGCCCAAAATAAAAGATTTAAAATAATTAACGATTTACCGGAAGAAAGCAAAACAAAATGCATTCTGACATGATAAAAAATAAAATACATATTCACACTGATATAAGATACTTACGTATGTATCAGTGCGCAAAATTGATTTATCAGTACTAAATTAAAACCAATTATAGTGATCACAAGTGACTTACATGGGCTTTACAAAAAATATATAATACATATATTCATACTATGTGCAGCTTATAATATTAAAGTCGCATTGTAGCTATAGCGTCCAAGTACATAATTATAGCATTCAAATACATTGTTGTTCTATGAAGGGGGCGCGCTGAAAATTATGAGTGAAAGTTGGATCGCAAATATTTGAGAAGCACTGTTCTAGCCTTTAAACTTAAATATGTAGCCTGCTTTTCTAAATTCTCCTGTCGGATCTGTGGAAAGAAGCATCCATTCATTGTTCCATTTTACCAAAACAGCTGAGAATTGATTTAGAGGTTTCTCACCGGATTAAATAATTTCTCACAAACTCTTCGATTCAAAAAGTGTACTTTTGTGCCTTATACTAATGCAAGTTTCAAAGAGAATATTGAGATATTTTTAGTGAAAAATATAATTGACTTAACACCTTGTTTCGCATGAAATATTTCAAACAGCTCTTCCAGATTTCCTTCAGTTGGCTAATCGTACATTTTGCAAACCAGACCGTATCGATGCATTGATAGGATGCCAATGGGTATTCCAGAACCTAAAAAGTGACGCATTTAAGATTAATTCATAAATGAATAAATGAACATAAGTAGAAATGTTTCGACAAGTAACAGTGGCACTGTTATTGACGCTGTTTTTCAACGGTTTTTAAATACTTTGAAATCACAAGTATATGTGTCATACTTTAATTATCATAAGTCTATTGTGTCTCCGCTCCTCGTGGCCGCGGTAGCCTAGTGGGGGTAGTTAGGAGAGGGGGTGCCAGCTCAATCGTCGTACTCGTTACTTGACCATGGTTCAAAATTACGAGGTCCGTTGCCAAAAGCCCTCGTATAGCTGAACAGTGTGACGTTAATATTCACTCACTCACGCCAGTTTTGATTGGAGAGAGATTTTCCCTCAACTCTCTTACTCTTTTTCCTTTCTTAGTTTTTGTTCTTTGGGTGGTCTTTCCATTATTCACTCCCTCACTCACTCACAGTCTCCGCTCATCCCCAAATTAAACAAGAATAATTTTCTTTGATCAAAAATTGCAGCACTCCTTGTGTTAATTAAATAAAATTTTTATTAAAGATGTAATTATTCGATACAAAATTATTTCCAATCTTACCTGATTCCTTTTTTTCAGGACTTAAGTTACTATTGCATATTTACCACGATAACATGCCAAATGTTACACATCACATGCGACTACTGAAAGGCTCGTTTCACTTTCTTTTAGTTTGTATCTCAAGGCCGGGTGCTAATAGGTATAACAATATTCGACTTAAAAAATAGATTTTACTCTGGTAGATCCTTGGAATAAATACAATAATGTTACGCAATGCTTCAAATAGAGCTTTAACAAAAAGGCATTTTTCATGCACAATAACAGGTTCTTCGCTTTCCAGCGTTAAAACTATTGTAATTTTTTTTTATCAGATTCTAACGTTGCAGCTTTAAGTTTCTTCAAAGATTTTAATGCAGAGCCGATCGAAAAGTCAAGTCGAAATCGTTGCCCAAATACTCAATTAATTCGCAACGCTACTGTTTTTAAACTTGTTAGAGGTGCTTTTATGGAAATGCAAAAAGAAAAGAAGGGGAGGGGGAAGAAAGGAAAAAAAAAGAAAAAAAACGAAGTGTGAATGGATAAATATAATGTGGATAATTTCAATCTTTCTTTTAACCGAACTTTTTTTTTAAAACTGTTTTGGCAACGTTCGCTACGTAGTTTTATCTACTTATTAATATCACAAAAATTGTGTGGATTATATGTATATATATAATCTTTACTTTTCAGTTTTAAATAATTCCACCATTAAAAATTTGAAACATATCTAATTTCTTTTGTTTTATGACTCAAATCTAGATAATTTTCTTTAAAAACAGATAATTTCTTTAAAATAAAAATAAAAATTTTTCGTTACATTGGGGTTTATATCTTCGATAAAAGAAAGAAAAGAACGTGTACACGATATCCAACTCCAAAAAGGAAACGTTATTCTACAGATCAAATCAACGAAAAATAAAAAATTTTCTTAAAAAAAAATGTTCCAAAAAATGAAGGGTGAAAGATATTATTCCTCCCACTTTGTAGGGAGGGGGGGAGAGAAAATTTCTTTTTTATGCGCAATAAAAAAAAAAGGGTAAAAAAAATCCTTCCATTATTATATCAGATTCAACGACGGTATAGAAAGAGAGAGAGAAAGAGACGGAGAGAAAGGATGGGAAGGGGAGGGGTGTGCCACGAAAAAACCAGAGAAAGTTTTTGAGCGCGAAAAAGAAATTAAGATCCTATTTTGAAAGCCGTCTCATCAATCACGTATGATTCAAGTTTCCCTCCGTTTTTCCCCTCCTGTGCCATCGGAAACGAACCACCCCAAAGACGCGTGTCCTTCCCGGCATCCATCACACCATCTCTCCCTTCCTCGGACAGTTCGGGAGAGCGAGGGACTCAACGGATTGGGACCATCACATTCCATGCTGGCTAGAGTAGCTTCATTTTATTTTCCACCGGAATCGTTATCACAAGTTACTTAAAATTGATTAAAACCAAATCCACATAAAGCAAGAATTCAGTACGTTCAAATGGGCGACTTTCAATAGCATCGCACTAAAAAGCTCCACGAGGACTATAGGCGATGGACCTCGTCATTCTGAACTTCGGTCAAGTGACGAGGATGACACCTAAGCCATCATCCTTCTCTCCCAACAACCCCACCAACGGAAGGACATTGAGACACGATAGATTCAGCGTGTTTCGGCCTTTGTTATACGGCGGATCTTCAGTGGTACTAGGGCTCCAACTCGCGACACTCAGGCCACGAGTTCGTGACCATAACCACTATGTTACTGTGGCCACTTCAATGTGTTTAAACTGGTATTTTGTAAAGTTTGGCTACAACAACACTTGAGGTAAATAGATCTTTCAAACAGGCGGCTTGAATTTCGGTCGTCTTCAATCCACGGTAGCTTATTGTACTTTGAGCATGAGACGCAAATTCTTTTTAAAGTGATTTAACCAGTTAAAAAAATCGAAATTTTTACATATATAAATTTTTGATTTTTTTTCAATGATATAATGAAGAGATAACAAGCTTAATATTTTTACTTACCAAGATTTTATTATTACCAAGACCAATATTTTTACTTACGAGAACTAAGATAAAAATAAATGTTTTCCCCGCATAAAAATTCTTTTTACAGTAAATATATAATCACTCTCTCTGTCTATTCTAGATCTTACTTAGAATATACTATATAGAAAATTCATAATTATATGATGCACCAAGTATTTCAGAATAAAATGATAGTTTGAGAAAAGCACATATTTTTAATAAAGAAAGAAATCGTACACCACAAAATTTGAAATACATCGGCTCAAACAATAAGGTAAGAGTACACCTAACTTTTAATTGATAAATTTATAACATTCAGCGTTTAAATAACATATATTACCGATAAATGAAAACGTGTTCATATTTTTACACATAACAAATGGTTTAATTTAAAGTAATAAATTAAAAGTAAAAAAACTTTTTTAAAAACAAGCTTTTATTTAAAAGCACTAAAAAGAATAAAATAAACTTTTCCTTTAAAACTTTTTTTACTATCAACTTATAACGTCATTACACAATTTATATGATATAAAAGCTTGTCGCGAGATTTACCTGTGTAGATAAACAAGTAAAATAAATAACTTTGATTTTAATTTTTAAAAATTCAAACTAAGTAAATACGAGTACTTAAAATTGCGACAAGCTTTTATATCATATAAATTGTGTAATGATGTTATAAGTTGATAGTAAAAAAAGTTTTAAAGGAAAAGTTTATTTTATTCTTTTTAGCGCTTATAAATAAAAGCTTGTTTTTAAAAAAGTTTTTTTACTTTTAATTTATTTTTTACTTTTTAGTTATCTATGGACAAGCTTCTCAATCTGTTCAACTCATTCAATATTGGTTCGCCATCCCTGGTTTAGCTGAATCAGTTCTCGCAAAAAGGGTATTAGACGAAAAACACAATCTTTTTAAATCCGTAATTTTTAAGCAATATTTTCAATCTTCGTGCAGATCTTGGGTAATATTGTTCTACATACGAAAAAAAGGTTTCGTGAGATTATCTTCATAAATGACGAAGTTATTCAATGTTTAATTGAAATTTTGACTATTTTTTGAAAAATCTTAAAGATTATATTATTTATTTGAAATATTTTGAAGGTAAGGGATATATTTCTCTAACATCTTCGAAGAAAAATCTAGTTATTTATTAAAAAACTTCAAAAAGCATTTTAAGATTTGTATTAATCAATAAAATGCTTAAAATTCAAAACGCATGTTGTAATCAAAAAAGCAAGTTTTATCAACTAATGATAATTTTTTGTTGGACATTGAATATCTTATACGTAAGAATCTATTTTTTTTAATTGCTCAGGTCATCTTTAGAAACTTGATTTTGAAAAAATAATTAACCATCGCATTATTTTTATACAGTCAGAACTCCATGTATAACGAATCTCTATTTTGGGAATTTCTCTATTTTAAGAACTTTTTCCTGGAACCAAGCACATATTACTCTTTTCTTCGTAAAATAACTCCAAATTTAACGAAATTTTTCTTCGAAGATTCGATTTTTTTCTCTCCTTATTTTTAAAACATTTCTTGTCATTTTGCAAATTATTCTCTTTTGGCACATTTTATGGATATCAATAACCTTGAACTAGTTTTACAATGTGCCTAACTCATCTAGAGAAACAAAATTGCCGTAATTTTTCAAAAAAAAAAAACCCTCAAATAAAATTAACAGATTATATCTGTAATTAAATTTAAGGACTCATGTCGTAGTGTGTGTTTAGATTATTGGTGATAAAATGAGGTATATTTAAATTACTTGCAGGCGCTTAAAATTAGAAAATTCATTTTAAAAAATTCATTCATTTTAATATAAAATTATTTTTTTAATTGAAAATACATTGCATTTCTGGATAATATTTTTCTCTTATTGTTTTCCTAGTGGGTTCCTTTTTGATAGGTAAGATATATAAAAAATGATCTTTCTGATTCTGTAATTATTTTTTGTCTGAGTTTCATAGATTAAAGTTAGATAAATTTTTTAAAGAATTTCCACAATACTCCATCTCAGTTTAACTTGGCAGCGTTGAGGTATTTAATGTACCAATCTACTTGAAAAACAGCTTTACTTTTTTTGTTTTGGATTTTAATCCAAGGTAAATAGATAGAAATTTGTAAAAAAAAATTGCATACATTGTAGAAATTAGATTATTTTTCCGTTGTAGAAATGTAATTATTTTTTAGACAAAGTTAATTAATACAGTCAATAGCGCAATGTTATGAAATTCCAGTTTGGCTGAAAACCGATTTTCGACGCCAACTTTTGTCATTGTTGTAATAATAACATAATTACAACAATGCAGATATATCGAAGTTGGCGCCCAAAACTAGTTTAACGTTTTTAATTAATATCTTTTTAATTAATTGCAATATCGGAATATAAATGGTCAAAACATGCATTGTCATCCAAACTAAACGTGTATACAAAATTTCAGCTCAATGTGGTGAAGATATCAGCTTCAAAAGTGAGTTACAAGATTCCACCCGAACAAATTACATACATACAGACAGTGTAAGTTAAATAAAAGCTTGTAAAAAATAAAGAATAATGAACGGAAAACTTGAAAGTTACAAAAGCATTTTAAATAAACATATGAAGATTTATACCTCAAAAAATTCAAAATACGCCAATGAAATATTTGCAATATCTCGCCTACAAAAAATGTGTCAATATTTAATTGCATGTCATTTGAGTTTTATAATATTCTCTAAACTTCATGGTACCAATTCGACCAAACTTTTGGTGGTATCTGAAGATATTTGCCCTCATTCTTCATACAATGCTTGTTTTGAATCAGTTTTGATTCGAATTTTGTGTTTTT
This sequence comes from Trichonephila clavata, assembly GCA_019973975.1. Classification (NCBI taxonomy): domain Eukaryota; kingdom Metazoa; phylum Arthropoda; class Arachnida; order Araneae; family Nephilidae; genus Trichonephila; species Trichonephila clavata. The sequence goes on from BMAO01014213.1 coordinate 73,631, forward strand.
GTATCGCTATTTTAAGTGTGGCCCATAGTTTTTTAATGATATTGATGTCTGGGAAGTGTTGGTAGTGTGTATATAACTGCTGTTCACAATAAAAAAATGATACCACATTTTGACGTTGCGTGCCATGCTTTTTGTGTCGTTCCTGCTGAAAAATGAAATTTCTATCTAAAACCATTTTTTTCGCACTTATCTTTCGATTGTTCCGAAGAATATCCAAGTAAATCATATGGTTCAAAATGAAATGCATGTAAACTAAATTCCCTTCCACGGATGAAGCCGTACAACCCCAAACTATGACGGACACACCAGTGTAAATTAACTGAAAGACAAACTTTTTGGATCAAAGGTGGTATTGAGTTTTCTCCATGCGGTACGACGACTGTCATTGCTAAAAATGTTGAATTCACTATCAGCACTAAATATGACTTCTAAATTCGATATTCTAAATTCGATTCGCCGGCTGAGTGGCGTGGTTGGTTTGTCGCTGGCCTTCTACACCCAAGGTTGCGGGTTCGAACCCGGCCCATGTCGGTGGATTTTTATGATCCAGCGGCCATGTCGTATGATTATGCGGCATGAAAAAGAACCCTAGAGTGACTGTTTGGCTTGGATGCTCTCGGCAAAATTAAATCCTAGTACTGGTTCGCATCGCCAAGAGCTCAGGTGCCTTCCTCTGGGGAGAAAACTGGGCGTCAAAATTGCTTGCTGTAATTGGTATCGCCTATATGGTGTAGCGCTAAAAAGTGATACCAGCTCCTGGGGAATGTACTAGGTCTGCTAAGGTTTAAAATACCAATGCGCAGCCCCATTGAAAAAAATATTCTAAAGTTTTGATCTTCAATTGATGAGTTTTTGCAAACTTCAAACGCTTTTTCTGATTTTGCAAGTTTTAGAACGGTTTCTTTCTAACAGCTCGACTTTTAAATCTAGCTTTTCTAATTATATTTCGCACAGATTCAGCACTTATACTTCTGCATATGATTTGAGAAGTTTCTGCAGCACGTTTGACTGCACTTTAAAATCGCGCGATCTTGATTTCTTTCAAAAATTTTTCCTTTTTTGCAACATCATTCAAAATACCTTTCCTTCCTCTCATACACATTTAATTTCTATCAATACATCATTTTAAAATTTTATAGAGATTCTCTTGACTGAAGTGGGGCTTCTTCCAAAAATTTCAGCTATTTCATGTTAAGATTTTCTTTTTTAAAATAATCTTAACGAATTTCCTTACATCAATGCTGATTTCTCTTCGAGGAGCTATTTCCCAATTCCAAAATTTTGGCTTTTACTTAATCACACAAAAATGATCATTGAAACGATTTAACTGAAGATTGCACAAGATGAGATTAAAGCAACAGAGAGAATCAAGTAGAAAATATTTAATGGTAGTTAAACATATTTTTCATAAATGTATTCTCAATTTTTTTGACGCAAAATTCTGCATGTTTATTTAAAATGTTTCTGAAACTTTTGATTTAGAAGTTTTTTCGCTGATTGTTCTTTATTTTTACTTTAAATTTAACCATTTGTTTTGTGTAAAAATATAAACATGTTGGCATTTATCGACAATGTGTTATCTACAAAGAAAGTTGAATTCATCCATTAAAAGTAAGATTTACTCTCAATTGTTTGAGCCACTGTACATATTTATAGATTTTTATGGTAAAACTTTATTCACAATAAAATTGTCTTGCGTGCTTCTGTTCGCAAAACGATTAGATGAACCTAATTCATATTGGTTATAACGATTCCTTGGTATTGTGAGGCTTCTTGTTGGACTCAGTCTCAATCAAACCGTAAGTTCAGGGAGTCCAAATGGGGAGAGCTCATATTTCAGGTCACATAATGAAAATTCTCGGACAGCCGCTCCCGATGCACGTAGGTAGTTGTGAGAGGGAACATGTAGGGTCTGGCACTTTTTCTCCTAACTTCCACATCACTCCAACGTGATGACCTTGAGACTCGATAGACTTAACGTGCATCAGCCCCTATCCACGGCGGGCCTTCATTGGCACCAAAATTTATATACGAGACTCGACAACGCCAGCCACGAGTTCGTGACCATGACCATAGGGTTAGCACTCTCCCCCATTTAATCGACTTTCCATATTTGGGGTCACTTGTAGCCGGCGTCCAAAATACATAAAATATTAATGGTGTAAAAAAACTTTTTGGGTGGGATAGATTCTGTATCCCATGCATGACGAAATTGGTAGAGTAGCCAGCAGTGAAGCCTTCCCGAAGGGGTCCTTTCCTCTGCTGTCATCCATCTTGATCAGTTCGCTTCCTCCGCGCTCTGGTTTCCGAAAGGGATTTTTTGAGGGAGACTCGCCCAAGACCCTCGAAAGGTCTCAATCGGAAGTATCCTTTTTCCAATCCATTTTTTTCCCGTGACACCCATCGAACTTGAAAGGATGGTAGAATTTCAGACCAAATTATTGCGGCTGTTGACCCACCAGGAATAAATGACGTAGCACAAAACTAAAGTTGCTCTTTAAGAGATAGATCTATTCCTCCAATGGATCCTTTTTAAAATGAAAACTTCCGCACGAGAGTTGCAAAGAGTCAAACCTGTTTAATTTTCTCTTTTCTTGTGGCCGCAGTAGCCCAGGGGTTATGGTCAAGTGTCGGGGATCAGAGTCCTAGTGCCACTGAAAGCCCGCCGCGTATTAGGGGGTCGATGCATGTTAAATCTGAAGGGCTTAATGTACTCCTATTGGTGCATTGTGGAAGTTAGGAAAGGTAGGTTCCAGCTCAGGTGTCGTCCTCGTCACTATACCATGGTTCAAAAAGAAGAGGTCCATCCTCCCTCGCTCCTGAATTTCACGGTAACAAAAAGACAATCCAAATATAAAAGTCGGTATTAAATTCAGTTTAAAAAACATGATCAGATGAAGAAGTTGATACTTTACTTTACGTTGAGTTGGTATCTTACTTTAAGGCAGTGGCCTTCAAACTGTGTTCCACGAACTCTGGGGTTTCACGAGTCACAATAAAAAAAAATTAAAAGAAACTAATAAATATGTTTGAAAAATAGATTCATGTTCTCTTTGAAGTTAATATAACTACAAGAATTTAAAGCTCCTTCCTGCATTAAGAAACTGAATATTTAATTTATACATAATAGCTTTATTTTGCAATACTTTTTAAACTTTTATTATAATAAAATAAAAGAATATAAAACGTTTAATCTTTATATATATATTTCCTACTAGATTGGGAATATTTTATTGTTTACTATCTCGGGTTAAACGCGATAGCTTTATACTCGTTAGTACAATGTCTTGCAAAACTGAATATTTTTCTAATGGAAAATACATATTTTTGCACTTGTGGAAAAACACCTACAATAAAAGAGAGGGAGCAACTTATGGACATATCAGTAGATTCGATGTTAAAAATATAAATTTAAACAAGAACAGCTCCTAAATTGAAAGTTGCAAATTAATCCAAAATACACAGTATTTCTCACACAGCTATCAACATTTTAATGCCCCATTCAGAACAATGTGTATAAGGGAAAAATATTTCTCAACGCGAGTGGTTACAAAAACAAAGTATAGAAACAAATTGAGCTCAGAATATGTGAAGCGACTTCAGATAATTTCAATAGACCTGTAATTCAACAGTTTGTGTGAATAAATGCAAGCACATATCTTGTTACTAAATACTATAATACATGCATAGGTGACACTTTAATCACAAATTATCATTATTAATGACTAAATTATATTAAAAGCAGATTAAATTTTTTAAAATAAAAAATGCAATATTTCTTAAATGCCATCACACGTATAACATTTTGGTCCACTTTGAATATTATTTTAAGGTATGTCTTAAGTGGAATAGGGTTCCACGAAACTACTTTCAAGTTCTAGTTGGTTTCATGAAAACACCTTCATGTTCTGTGGGTTCCTTGAGTTGAAAATTTTCAAGACCTCTGCGTTAAGGCTTTGAAACACCAATGTTCGATTTAAAGTATTGCAAAGAACCTTTTGAGCCACCACGAGGTAATATATGTGTATTTGTGAGTAGGTCAATTGCGAATAAAACATTATAAAGCATTTCATTGGTATAACATACTTTTAAAAAATTAAGTTTCATTACTGATGAAAGCAGGCACTCATTGCAACGGAAATAAAATTGAAAAATAATTAACTGACCCATGAAAGCTAAAAGAACAGCTCCTTTGATTGCTCATAATGCTTAAAGTATAAAATTCTGCAAAAGATCGAACATTGATCAATTCACTTGATGTAAATTTTGTTCACTGAACGTTTTTAAAAAAGTAGCCTATTTTCCTCCGTAACTTATTAATTCTGAAACACGAGGTCTGCAGCGAGTTGGCGCCCTATTCTTAAACTTTGATTTCCAAAGGAATATGAGCGGAAGGAAAAAATTCAAGCAATGCCCAAAATAATTTTCGATTTAAATTATACAATTTTTTCACTTTTTAGTGTAATTTTTTTGGAATATGAAGAATTTTTAATTTGTGCTTTTTCGAAAGAATATCTGTAACCTTTTCAACGATTCGAAATTGAGAAATTCGAAAGGGCGCAGTACCACAAGTGGCCAAATGTTGCCATCAGCGTAGCGGTAATTGTCAAACTTCCGCCTCTATTTAAGGAGACGTCTGCTGACAGACATCTTAGAGTGTCACTAACGGCTTCTTGATTGACAACCAAAGTCGAGTGTGAGGACACGCTTCAAGATCACTCTTACGCATCGATGCAGTTCACGAGTCATTTTTTTTAGTTCCATACAAACGACCAATTCATTGGAAGTGTCAAATATAATGCTTTACCACAGGTTGCATAATTTGAAAAAGGAACTAAGTATTAAAAAAAAAGAAATCAAAGTGTAAATAAAAATGTAAGTAATAATAGATATTCATAAATATTATCATTTTCTTAAATATAAAAAGCACTATTAAATTTTAATGACACATATCGATATTATTATGAATGAATAATTCATTATAAGCAGAGGGGGAGATGTTACAGTCAATATTTTACCAGATCTGTTAGAAAAGAATCTAGAAGGTTATATTATATGTATATTTCAACAATTCATCAAATTTGACCGCATTGATTGGAATCTCTGCAGATCTCTTATGACAAAAATTCAAGTTTTTAGAATTTTTCAGAAAACGCTCCATTTTTCATATGTTCGCTCGAAATCGACAAGAACTTTAACTCGGGGATTTTTTTAAAAAAAGGGGGGGGGGACAAAAGTCTTGTTTTTCTTTACTTTTTCCTAACGCATTCTTTTCCTACTTCCCTATCTCTCTCTTCTGCCAGATTAAAAACTTTTTTCGATTATCTCTTAAAAAGGTCCAAAGGATCCATTCTTCTTTAACATTCAGCAGACGTACACCACCGTTTCCAGTCGCGGTCCAACAATGAGTGCTAAATGCCAAAGACATTCCAAAGCGCGACGTGAGTCCACGTGTCACACTGTCGACTTTTCGGACGATTACTTGATTACAATATTCTTTTTGCTTCTTTTGTGAGCGGAGACAGCCCCCAGAAGTGGCCTTCAGGGATTAGACAACCACTCGCCTTGTCACTCGGGGGCCCCCACCAAGTTTTGTTGAAACCTTCAGATGGCTCCCGGAGATAATATTCATGCCAAGGAAGCAGGGGGGGGGAGCTGGCATGGCTACCACACTTCTTTGCCTTCCTCCCAGACGTGCGCCCCCTGTCTAACTGTCAGGACCGAGAGAGCCGAGATGTGTATCGCTTATCGGTGTAAAGGATGGTCGGTGAGAGTAGCTTCTTCAGCAATTGGTTTCATTTTGGCATGACGTGACCTAAATGGCGATTCTTTTGCTTTTCTTCTGAACGAATTGGCAGTGTGTGTGTATGGCACTCTTGGCGGAGGATAAGGTATCTCACTTGGCAAATAGGGAGGGCGCAGATTTATAGGAGAGTGATAAGAGATGTGTGCCAAGGAGACAGGGGTGTTCGGTAGAGGTCTCGGTTATATGGCTGTGCATGAGCTCTAGTTGAATTTTGAGTGTTGGACTGGGGTAGAGGGGAGAGAGTTAGCGTTCTACTTATTTATGTCACATTACATTATAATAAATAATGCATTCACACTGTTTTGTTTTAACTTTTACCCTCCCATTTTAATGAGCGGACCAAGGCGTGCCGCTTGCGACATTTAGATAAATTCACCATTTGATACAGTTTTTTCATTTGCTATTGTCCCCTACAATGAACAATTACATTTAAGCTGGATTAGATGCGCGTAGGTACCATTATAAGGGGAGGAGCAACTTGCTCTGTGGGTACTTCTCCTTTCTTCAATCTCCATCCCTCTATAGAAGGAATGTCCGTAAGATTCTAGCTGCTTCGCATCTGAAAGTCAAGTCTCCTCCAATTTCAATTATTTTGAATGACAACAGCGTAGTTGAAATGTGTTTCGTTATAACAGCTGCAGACATTTTTTCCCAGCTTCCACTTCGCGGGTCCAAACCCCGGGTTGGGCAAGGCCGACTCAGCCTTTCATCCCTTCATTGGTCTATAAACGAGTACCAAGCTTGTTTAGGAACTAAACACTGAGGGTTTTCGCTTCAGATCGACCATCCGACCGGAACTTCTGCGCCCAGGATCACGAAAATTGAGATGAACACAGTAGGCCATGGTCTGTTGCGTCACTGAGTTTAGTCTAGGCATTTTTCACGTTTCCTTTTAATGCTTTCCAATTACAGAGCCTTATTGGGTTGCAGATATTGTCATCCAAGGAATACTCCCGAAGGTGCAAGTATTTTCCCAGAATAAATGAAGAGATCTTTGTGATTATATATTTTAACCCAACATCAATAGAGTCTCTCTTTGTGTCATTCTTTGGGTTTTAATCTTAACTGAAGAAAGCAGCGATTGAAGGCGAACAAAAGTTGAAAAGGAAACTTTTCCTTTTTATAAACTTAGAAAAAGAATTTTCAGTTTCAAGACAAACTGCTCTCATTAATTCTTTTATACCATGAGCTGTTAGTGTAACAACACAAAAGGGTCTCAAAGAAAGAATTGGTTGTAATGAACCGATACCAAGCTGAAGAAGGACGATTCAACCCATCCCTTTTCAAGATATACATAGAGGTATGATTTTTCCTATAAACCAATCCTTAGCAGGAAAAGGTTAACGAAACGACTCGTAGTATTTGTGAAGCATCATTGCATAGTGAAAACCATCATCATTTTTAGAACCATCATAGCATGGTTTAAAAAATTATTTTCTTTAAAAAAAATTAAAGTGAGTATAAAATTAAGGAAAAAGCAAAACTTTATTTCAGAATCTGCCATGTATTTCGAGCTCAATAAACAAAATAAATATAAATTTAAACGTAGTTTTTTT